>CM051243.1:195349207-195392174 GCA_027917425.1 Gastrophryne carolinensis
CCCTAGCGGGGCTGAGGCTTTCCAGGGGGGCACCCTAGCGGGCTGAGGCTTTTCGGGGGGCACCCTAGCGGGGCTGAGGCTTTCCAGGGGGGCACCCTAGCGGGGCTGAGGCTTTCCAGGGGGGCACCCTAGCGGGGCTGAGGCTTTCCAGGGGGGCACCCTAGCGGGGCTGAGGCTTTCCAGGGGGGCACCCTAGCGGGGCTGAGGCTTTCCAGGGGGGCACCCTAGCGGGGCTGAGGCTTTCCAGGGGGGCACCCTAGCGGGGCTTAGGCTTTCCAGGGGGGCACCCTCATTTGAATTCTATGAGGGTTGTCTCACATCCTCCTTCTCTCTCAAAATCTTTTTTTTAATCCCAGAATAAACGGACAATAAAAACTGTGAAGCCGAAAATAAATCCAAGTCCTAATAATAAACTCAAGTTCTCACCCGGTAACCTGGGCTGGGGTGGGGGGGGGGGGGGGGAGGGGGATGCTTGTTAAAGGGGAAGTGCTAATAAATGCAGGATCCTCTGTTCACCCCCATGTGGTCATGTAATGACGGATCTCTGTTCTCTTTATGGGGCCAGTATAGAGAGCGTGAGGCTCTGATCTACTCTCTATAGTGTGGCAGCCGGACACCTGCTGGCGGCCTGTGGTATATGTATATGTTATCACAAGCCCCGCATGACATTTTAAGCCACACTTCAGCCTCCTTTTTCCATACGTTTCGGGGAAAGGGTACAACCCGGTCACATGACCGTTATGGAGCAATAGCCTTACTTACTGTTTATTCTGCAGAAGCTTCTAAAAGGGGGCACCCGGTCAGATTTTTTTAGGGTAACTTTGGGAGGCCACTTAATTTAGAAATCTTTAGGGGCTCAAATAAGCCCGGCCTTCTGTATAATGGGGGGACAGAAAATGGCTAAGCTATTGGGATGCCCTGCTGTGTGAAACCCCCCAGGACGCCCCATACACTTATCTTGTTTCCCGGCCCAACGGCACATGCGTGAGCTGCGGCCGCATCCCCGCCATCCCTCTAGCAGGGCACGTGCCCGCGCCAGGGGTTTGTAAATAGCCGGCATGGGCACGCTCCCTGTTAGAGGGTAGCCGGGCTTAAAGTGGACCAACACCCTGCGTGATCAGCCCGGGAATCTATAAGATTCCTGGGTCGATCCAATACCTCCCCGCGGGGCATCCAGAATCGGAATGCCCCGCTGTGTGAAACCCACCCAGGACGCCCGCTGCACTTACCTGATTGCCGGTCCAACGGCGCATGCGCAGGCTGCGGCACAGTTGTGCTCCCTGTTAGAGGGAAGCGCAAGATGTGGCCGCCAGCACGCTCGGAGCCGCTGCGGTAAGACGTATCATTGACACGCATACCACAGCAGCTCCGAGCGCGCTGATTGAACGAGCGGCCACGCATGCGCCGTAGGAGCGGGGTGAGGTGAGTTGATCTGGGCTTTCTGGAGGGTTTCACATAACGGGGCATCCCCGATCAGGGTGCCCCGGGGAAGTGGACCAAAACCCAGGATAGTCAAAATGGGGAAACGGGGTGCAGGGGGTATGAGATTAGCCTATACCGGATCAGGCACCTCGCATGCCTTAAAGGGGAGAGCCACGACAGCCCTGAAGGCAACACCGGCGCGGATTCTGCCGGTAAGATTATTTTTTGGGGGCGGCAAATGAGAGTACATTAACGGGCACTTTTTTTTGTGTCTGCGGCTTATGCCGACCCCTCGAATGGATCGCGTCAACCGAATACCAGGACGTCTCTTCCCCTCCCCATATTGTCTCCATCAAAAGTTCTATTTTGACTCTCCGGGGCCAAACAGGTGGATGGTCGGGCCCGGGACTGAAACCCAAGAGCCCCCCGGGCTTCTTCCCGCGCGCCCCCTCCCTTTACTCCTCTCTGCGCTGACAGAGACCCTCACTAATGGCCTCTCGCCTTTCACAATATTGTAGCTTTTTCCTAATCCGGGGAAGTGGTGCCAGGACCCGGCCCGAGCCAGCGGGGGCGATGGAGACCTGAAATTCATTTCATCAACTCGGCCAATGAAAAATGGGCCCCTCTGCTCTCTGCGCCCGGAGCCCAAATTCAGATCAAGCTAATTTGTCGTTGAGAGAGAGAGAAGACCCTCGTGTGGGACGCTTCTGACGTTTCCATTTTGGAAAGGATTTCTCATTCAGACCATTTCGATAGGATTTGATTCAAGCTAATTTATCGAAAAGGCCTGAACACACCATGAATTAGATCTAACTCGAGTCACATGTATGTACAGGGGGGAAACATACAAGATAGGCTCTTATTCAGGGTGAGGGTTCGGATTAATGTGAGCAATCTGTATGTACAGGGGGGAAACATATAACATAGGCTCTTACTCAGGGTGAGGGTCCGGATTAATGTGAGCAATCTGTATGTACAGGGGGGGGAAACATACAAGATAGGCTCTTATTCAGGGTGAGGGTTCGGATTAATGTGAGCAATCTGTATGTACAGGGGGGAAACATATAAGATAGGCTCTTATTCAGGGTGAGGGTCCGGATTAATGTGGGCAGTCTGTATGTACAGGGGGAAAACATATAAGATAGGCTCTTATTCAGGGTGAAGGCCCGGATTAATGTGAGCAATCTGTATGTACAGGGGGGAAACATACAAGATAGGCTCTTATTCAGGGTGAGGGTTCGGATTAATGTGAGCAATCTGTATGTACAGGGGGGAAACATATAAGATAGGCTCTTATTCAGGGTGAGGGTCCGGATTAATGTGGGCAGTCTGTATGTACAGGGGGAA
The DNA here is from genome assembly GCA_027917425.1 of Gastrophryne carolinensis. Classification (NCBI taxonomy): domain Eukaryota; kingdom Metazoa; phylum Chordata; class Amphibia; order Anura; family Microhylidae; genus Gastrophryne; species Gastrophryne carolinensis. The sequence goes on from CM051243.1 coordinate 195,351,977, forward strand.
AACATATAAGATAGGCTCTTATTCAGGGTGAGGGTTCGGATTAATGTGAGCAATCTGTATGTACAGGGGGGAAACATATAACATAGGCTCTTACTCAGGGTGAGGGTCCGGATTAATGTGAGCAATCTGTATGTACAGGGTGGGGGAAACATACAAGATAGGCTCTTATTCAGGGTGAGGGTTCGGATTAATGTGAGCAATCTGTATGTACAGGGGGAAACATATAAGATAGGCTCTTATTCAGGGTGAAGGTCCGGATTAATGTGGACAATCTGTATGTACGGGGGGGGGGAAACATACAAGATAGGCTCTTATTCAGGGTGAAGGTCTGGATTAATGTGAGCAATCTGTATGTACGGGGGGGGGGGGAAACATATAAGATAGGCTCTTATTTAGGGTGAGGGTCCGATTAGTTTCCTATAACTAACCCGTCTCCTTTTTTTTTTTTTATTTCCATTCCAGATAACTTCTATTTGCGGAACCTCCCGGCACAGCCCACCCTTCTGTCCACCAACCACAACTTCCCCAGCATCGCCCGGGCCGCTCCCGGTCACCCCATCGGCTCCTGCAGCCGGGATCGAGAAAACAGCCATTTGCAGAAGGGTTCGAAGGACAACGACCGTTACCTGGGGGTCTCCGAGCTGAACAAAGACAAGGTGGGCAAGGGGGACCTGAAAGAGAGGCACTTGGAGGAGGAGGGCAAGGAGCGGCACAAGGCCATGCTGCCCATCACCATGGACGGCCACTGCAAGGAGGACCTGCATCAGAGGGGATCGTGCGACAACCGGACCAAGCATCTCAACTCCTGCCTGATGACCTCCAAGGTGCTGGCCGGGGACCCCGGCAAAGCGTTGCTGTCGAGCTGCGTGGTCGGCGCGGGGATGCCCCGGCCCGGAGGAGGCCAGAATCGTTGTGCCAAAGACGTGTTGAGGTCGGAGCGCTCGTACGGCCAACACGAGCCGCAGCCGGCTTACAGCGAGTGCCTGGAAAAAAGGCAAATGCTCCACCACTCTGTTTCCTACACGGTCCCGTCCAGCCTGCCCAGCATTCCCGCGCCGCTCAACACCACGACCAGCTCCTTCCCCTGCCTGCAGCTTCATTCCAACTCGGACGTGGTGTGCTCCTTGCAGGACAAGCCCGGCGCCAGGGACTTCAAAATGGGCAGGCCCACGTTCGTGCCTTCCGTGGGACACTTCACCGACAAAAGCCGGCCTTTTCAGGTGACCTCGGAGGGCTGCGGCATGGAGCGAGGGGGCGAGGCCAAGGACAAGGGCGGCGGCGGCGACATGAACTCGGACTCCAACCTTCCCCCCGGCTCCTACGCCAACCCGTTCGCCCACCTGAAGGCCGAAACCAAGGAGCGGAGGTCAGAGTGGCCTCAGAACGCGGCCGCCAGGATCAAAAACTATGACTTTTTAAACAGCGGCGTGGGCTCCGAGGCGGGCGCGCAAAGGGCCGTGGACAAAGCCGCCTATTTCGACATGTCCGCCGCCGCCCCGCAGGACTGTCCCCGTCCCAACGCCCAGGAGGCCCAGTGTGTGAAAACCAGCCAGTCCTGCTGCACTTTAGAAAGGCCTCCCAAGGATTCCCAGGTGCACGGTTCTCAGAAAGTGGCGAGGATACGGCACCAGCAGCACCGGCCCTCCGACGGGGACCAGCTGGGGGGCGGCGGCCAAGAGGGCAAGCGCAAAACCATCGACCTGGCCTCCCTGGGCTACAGCGGCCCTCACCTGGCCCCGTGGACGGAGCCGGCCATCTCCATCGTGGAGGAGCGAAAGAACTCTTACCTAGATCCCTTCAGCACAAGTTTACAACAGGCCGCGCTCATGACGCCGGGGCCGGCCTTGAACCAGGAGATCCAGGGGGCCGCCGACGAGGTGTCGGCCATGAAGAGCCTGCTGAAATACAGCAACCAAGCACTTATCGTGGGCCAGCGCGCTCCCTTCGTGAGCCTGGGCAACATGAAAACCAGCTGCTCCCACCAGGAAATCAAGTTCCACGGCAGCAAGTGCCAACCCGAGCAGGAGAGGATGGACTGCGCCAGGAGCCGAGAGAACGAGCCTTCCCACGGCGAAGGGGAGGTGCGGCAGCCCCCGGTCGGGATCGCCGTGGCCGTGGCGCGGCAGAAGGACACCAGCGGCCGCCACGAGTCCGCCTACGGTGCCGGGTCCGGTCGGCAGAGCCGGAATAACATGGCTCAAAAAGGTGAGTGCACACGTGGGTGGTTAGAATGCACAAAGGAGACCCGCACACAATCCTGTCACCCTATCTGATTGGTTACTGGCTAACGGGGCTGTGCGCTCATGTCACGGATTTAGAATAGCATGGCGGCCGGCACTAGAATCTAAATGACTCCCAGATCGGCTGATGTTCTTGCCCTGGGGCATTTCAAATCGGGATGCCCCACTGTGTGAAAACATCCTGGGGCACCGCTAAACCCGCCTTTGCCCTGGCTTCCCTATCGGCAGCTGCGTCTCTGGCCTAAGGCGCACTCCCGCACCCAGCCGTTCTGATAGGCCAGTGCTGGGGACGCGGCTGCTCTTGCTCCAGATTGCTGCAAACTGAGGCGCTTGCCGCACATTATAATGCACTGCACACAGGGTCTGATTGGGCGAGAGGCCGCGCATGCACCATAGGCCTGGGAAGGGGTGAGGAGTTATGGGTGTTCTGCGGGTTTCACACAGTGGGGCGTCCAAAATTGGGATGCCCAGGGCATGGAACGAAACCCAGGATATTGAAAAATTCACCCCCTTCCCCTGGTTCAACAACTCATGTGCGAGAGACCGCTTCCCCGTTATCCTTTTAGCATGGGAAGTGCCTGCGCTAGGCATTTGTGAAAGGCTGGTGGTGGCGCGCTCCTTGCTAGAGGGTAGCGGGGATGCGTCCGCCACTGGACTCTGCTCCTGTGTCAGCGCAGTCAAGCTGCCTGATTGGACGGAAGGCCGCCCCCATGCGCCATAGGACCGGGAATGGGTGAGAGTGCGTGACCTGGAGGGTTTTCACACAGCGGGGCATCCCACATCTGGGCCCCAGGGGAAAGGACCAAGTCCTGGGATAGTCAAAATCCTGGGTTTTGGTCCACTTTAAAGCAGAACTAGATGGGGTTTTGCTCCTTTCCCAGGAGCATCCTGATTTGGGATGACCCACTGTGTGAAACCCCCCAGGTCGCCAGTATACTCAACTCCCCCCCCCCCCCCCAGTGCAATGGCGTATGTGCGAGCGACCGCATCCCTACTATCCCTTTAGCAAGACGTGTGCTCGAGCCGGGCATTTGTGAATGGCTGGCGCGTGCACACTTCCTGTTAGAGGGCAGCAGGGGATGCGTCCGTCGCTGCGCTCGGCTGGACTCCTCAGACGAGCTAGTGTCAGCGCAGTTGAGCGGCCTGATTGGATGGAAGGCCACACATGCACCGTAGGACCGGGGTAAGTTGAGTTACAGTGAACGACCTGGGGGGTTTCACACAGCGGGGCATCCCGCATCTGGGTCCCAGGGGCAAGGACCAAAGCCTGGGATAGTCAAAATCCTGGGGTTTGATCCACTTTAGCAGAACTATATGAGGTTTTGTTCCTTTCCCAGGGGATTCTTGATTTGGGATGCCCCAATGTGTGAATCCACTACCTGCCCCGTATCGCTCAGAAAAACTCACCTTTTTCCATTGCATGGCACGGCCTGCTTCATGAAGTCATTACATCTGGGTTATTCCACCACAAGGTGGCGCAGTGTAATGCAGAAGAGTTGTGGCTCCTCCCGGTACCATATAAAAACGGAATTACCATAGACTTATCGATGTTCTCTCTGCAGTGATTCTGCGAAGATAGAAGATGGCTCTTATATTGCGCAGGTGAGCGGGGCAACCAAGCCTGCAGCCCTGCAAGTCTATTTCCACCCGTTTCCGGACCCTCTGTGCCTCCCAGCCTCGGCTGACAGATCGGGTGAGGGTAGAGGAGCACTAGGGTCAGGTGATTGGGGAGCGCTGCTCCAAGCCGCAGACCCTGTACCACAAACGGGAGCCGGCCATAGGCTTTATGGTGAGCCTACTAGGGATGCGGAGTTCCTGTCCTAGCTTCTGAGGGGGAGGAGTGTTTTTGGGGACTGTTTTTGGTGTTTTGGGGTCCCCCCCTGTCCTTGGCCTGGGCTCTCGCCGCTGCTCGCTTTGCTCTCTACCTCCCTGTCGTGTGCTCGGGGGAGGGGGGGGGGGGAGGGTGTTAGCGGTAAGGGTGTCTTTCTTGCTATCTTCAGTCTGTTTTTTACTATGTGTTTAACTGTTTTTCGCCGCCTCGCCGCTTTATACTACGTTCCGCGGCGTGGGGCGCTATTTGTGTGAGGCGTTTTTTTCTACTGTGATGATGCCGGCGAGGTCACGTGAGTGCCGTTTTTGCGCTCTTCGGGGGGGGGGGGGGGCTGGTGGATGATGCATATCGCGTCGTCCTACCGCGGCCCGCCCCTCAAGGTTCCTCTGCTGGCGCCATTTTGCTTCTGCTGCGCGTTTGGGGCCCTTCTCATCCCCGAGCTGCGGCGGTGATTTCCGTCTATTGTCTCTTCATTCTGTGATCTGGCGGCTGCTGCCCTTGCCCTACTTGCTCCGTGAGTCCCCTTCGGGGGTTTTGGTTTCTTTGGGGCATGTGCTGCGGGATACTTGTGTCTTTACTTATGTATTTCAAGCGGGACAACTGTGGGTTGTGGTTTCTCCCAGTCCTACCCCTTACCATCCCTCATCTTCCCTTACTGGCTTCTGGGGGCATCCTTTGGGGGGGGGCATCCCGGGTGGCTCTTGTTAGCCTTTACCCTGTGCTGGCCTATTGCGCCTTTCTAATCACCATATGGAGGCTTCTGGGGATAGCGTGCTCGGGGGTCCTTCGGGGCAATCCCGGCTGTGTGCCATGTGTGGGGTATCCCCTGTGAGTGACAGTGTATCCTTGCTCTTCAGGCTGGGCTGCCCGCTTCGCTTCCCAGCTCTGTGCCCTCTTCGGCATCGCCTACCCCCCGCGCCTGCATTTAGCCCCCAGTGAGGGGGTACGAGCGGGGGGGGGGGGGGGTCACAGTCTGATCTGGCACTGCGTGTGGCCAGTATTGAAAGGCAGCTTGCCAGACCTGTTCCACGTAAGGCCTCTGGCAAGAAACGGCACCTGGCTCCCGTGACATCCCTCTTTCCTGAGGAGGATGAGAGACCTGATACTTGTGTTGGCCTTTACCCCCTAGAGGAGGGGGAGCTCTTCCAGGACTCTGATTCCTCTAGGGACCAGCAGGAGGGTTATGGCAGTGACCCTGGGTCTGCGTCTGGGGAGGACTCATGGTTCCCTGAGGACACAGATAGCCTGTTAGCTCACATTTTTGAAATCTTGCACATTGTTCCCCCTGAGGTGGCTAAGAGGAAGCAGGGTGAGCTCTTTTGTCCTGATAAACAGCGCCTGGAGTTCCCTGAGCGGAGCCATTTCACTAATATGGTGCTCAAGAAGTGGGAACGTCCTAGTAGATTGCCCGCGGTGCCCAAAGGGTGGGCTAGGAGGTATCCCTTTCCTACTGACCTGGTCAAGCGATGGTCGTGTCCCCCTGAGGTGGACACTTCCGTGCTAGGGCTGTCCAACACCTTATGCCTTCCCCTGACACTACTACACTGCGGGACAGCGAGGACCGGCGCATGGATCAGCTGGCCTGCCATGCTTTTACGTGTGTGGGAGCTGGGCTGCGCCCGGTTTGCGCTGCTGCCATTACAGCTATTGCTCTTAAGAAACAGGCTGCGTCAGTGGGCGGCTGATACTGCCGCTAAGAAGGCTATCACTGGGCTCCCCTTTATGGGGCTGCGGCTCTTTGGTGAGCGTCTGGATATTTTAGCCAAGGATGGTAGGCTGCCTCAACGTAGGAGGCAGCCTCGGACTTTTCAGGGGCCCTCCTCTTCCCTCCCCTCCTTTCGTGCTTCCAGAAGAGGTCGTGGCTCCCTCTTCTCGGGTACTCGCAGGGATTCTTGGGACCGTGGCAGATCACGTGGTTGTCCCGGTCTCTCATGGGGTCCCAAGTCCAAACCTTCCCCCAAGCCTCCTCAGGCATGAGGGGGAGCGCCCTCACCCATCCCCCGACCCGTCGGGGGATGGCTTCGGCTCTTTGCTCACGTCTGGAGGCTATGCGTCTCAGACCGGTGGATTCAGGAGGTGGTGTCCGAGTTTGCAGCCTGGCCGCCCCCAAGATTCATCAGATCCCGGATGTCTCTAGACCCTCTGTCGGGGTTTGCGCCTTGCGGTTCAACGTCTGTTGGAGTCAGGATTCATTTGCCCGGTGCCTTCCCAGGAACGGGGTCAAGGGTTCTACTCCAATCTGTTCACGGTCCCCAAAAAGGACGGGTCCCTGAGGCCCATTTTGGACTTGAAGGGTCTCAACAAGTTTGTCAGGTTCAAACATGGTCAGTACCCTGCGCCCGGGCGACTTCATGACCTCAGTGGACATCAAGGATGCCTACCTTCACGTGCCAATCTTTCCGGATCATCAGAGATTTCTCAGGTTCGCTCTAGAGGATCAGCATTACCAGTTTGTGGCTTTACCGTTCGGTATCACCTTGGCCCCTCGGGTGTTCACCAAGGTGCTGGCCGGCGTGATGGCTCTGCTGCGGAATCAGGGCATTCGCATCCTCCTTTACCCGGACGACCTTCTGATTGCAGCTCAGTCTCTTCATCAGGCCGAGAAGGATACTCTGGTGGTGACCTCCACTCTCGAGTCCTTCGGCTGGGTGATCAACTATCCCAAGTCTTCTCTGTCCCCGTCATTGGTGAGGACCTTTCTGGGCATGACTCTGGATACCTCTCAGGTCAAGGTGTTCCTGCCTCAGCAGAAGGTGGAGGGCCTTCAGAAGCAGGCACGGGCTCTGCTCTTGTGTCCCCATCCCTCCATGCGGCAGGGGATGCAGTTAGCGGGCCTGATGGTGTCCTGCTTCGAGGCGGTCCCCTTTGCTCAGTTTCACATGAGACCTCTTCAGTTGCACCTCTTGTCAGTTTGGGATCGGGACCCTGTGTCCCTGGATCAGGAGTTTGCTCTGTCCCCCCTGGCCAGACAGTCCCTCTCGTGGTGGCTGGACTCAGGGAACCTTCTAGTGGGCAGGACTTTTCTGCCTCCGTGCTGGGAGACGGTCACCACAGATGCCAGTCTGACTGGTTGGGGGGGCTTTTGGAAGTCTCTGAAGTTCCAGGGTCGGTGGGGCCCCCAGGAGGCTCATGCTCTCATCTTGGAGCTGAGGGCAATCAGGTTGGTTCTGTCTCCGCTGACCACACACCTTCGGGGTCGGGTTGTTCAGATCCGCTCGGACAACCAGACGGCGGTTGCCTACATAAATCAGGGGGGGACTCGGAGCAAGCGAGCCCTCAAGGAAGTGTCCCTGATACTGTCTTGGGCTGAAGAGAATGTCCCTTGTATCTCGGCGGTCTACATTCCGGGGGTGGGGAACCAGGAGGCAGACTCCCTGAGCAGGGGGACGTCTCGGCTGGGGGAATGGTCCCTCAGCAACAAGATTTTTCACTCCTTGTGTCGCCGCAGGGGTCAGCCGGATGTGGACCTGTTTGCGTCCCGCCACAATCACAATCACAAGCTTCCCAGGTTTGTCTCCCTGTCACAGGATCCTCTGGCCTTCACCACGGATGCGCTGGCAATGCCTTGGACAGAGTTTCGGCTTCTCTGTGTTCCCTCCCTTTCCTCTACTGGGCAGCGTTCTGCGCAAGATAGCCCAGGAAGGGGTACCGGCCATTCTGGTGGCCCCCTGTTGGCCAAGGAGGGTGTGGTTCGCAGACGTTGTGCAGTTGGCAGTAGATCAGTATGCCCTGCCCAAGGATCCAGATCTTCTCAGGGACAACTGTGCCATCCCAATTTACAAACGCTGGCTTTAACAGCTTGGCTGCTGAAACCTCCATCTTGATGGATAAGGGTTTGCCGGCCTCTGTTGTTACTATGATTAGGGCTAGGAAGAAGTCCTCGTCCTTTATCTACTACAGGGTCTGGCATGCTTACATTGCCTGGTGTGAGTCCAAGTCTCTTCCTTGTCGGGTGTTTTCTAGCCCCAGAATTCTGGAATTTTTGCAACATGGTTTGGATTCGGGCCTTCAACTTAGTGCCCTCAAGGGACAGGTGTCAGCTCTGGCAATTTTTTTCCAAAGATCCTTTGCCAATCGCCGGTTGGTTAAGACTTTTTTCCAGGAAGTTACTCATGTGCGTCCGCCACGTAAGCCTATGCTACCAGTTTGGGACCTGAATCTGGTGTTGTCTGCTCTGCAGGGTCCTCCCTTTGAGCCTATCCGTGGGGCTGCTTTGCCCATTCTGACTCTTAAGGTGGCCTTTTTGGTCGCTATGACTTCTGTCAGGCGAGTTTCTGAGCTGGCGGCGCTTTCCATCAAACCTCCTTATTTTGAGCGGCATCAGGATAAGGTGGTGTTTCGGCTTAAGCCGGATTTCTTGCCTAAGGTTGTGTCTGCTTTTCATCTCAATCAGGACATTGTCTTGCCTTCATTGTGTCCTAATCCTGCTAATTCTAAGGAGCGGACCCTTCATTCCTTGGATGTTGTCAGGGCTCTGGGTTTCTACTTGGATGCTACTGAGTCTTTCAGGAAATCTGATGCTCTTTTTGTTCTTCCTTCTGGTCCTAGGAAGGGTTTTCCTCCGGCTAAATCCACTATCAGCAAGTGGATCCGTCAGGCGGTGGAGCAGGCCTATTCTGCTAAGGGGAAGGAACCTCCCTTTAGGGTTACTGCTCATTCCAGTCGTGCTATTGGTGCCTCTTGGGCCTTTCAGCACCAAGCTTCTGTTGAACAAGTTTGTAAGGCCGCTACTTGGTCTTCTGTTCATACTTTTTATAAGTTTTACAAGGTTGATATTAAGGCCTCAGCTGATGTTGCTTTTGGCCGCAAGGTACTTCAGGCGGCAGTGGTTTAAACTGCCTGCTGTTACTCTTTGGGGATCCCACCCTACTTTATGGACACTGCTATTGGATGTCCCAGATGTAATGACTTCATGAAGCAGGCCGTGCCATGCAATAGGAAAAAGACAATTCTGTGAGTACTCACCTGTAGAATTGCTTTTACCATGCATGGCACGGCCTGCTTCGACCCAGCCTTGTTATCGTTATTCTTGGTTGCCTCTTTATGGTGATTGTTCCAAGTTAGTTGGGGGTTCTATAACCTGTTTTACCTTTATTATCTCCCGGTAATTCCGTCTTTATATGGTACCGGGAGGAGCCACAACTCTTCTGCAGTACACTGCGCCACCTTGTGGCGGAATAACCCAGATGTAATGACTTCATGAAGCAGGCCGTGCCATGCATGGTAAAAGCAATTCTACAGGTGATTACTCACAGAATTGTCTTTTCCCCGTCCCGCGGCACATGCGCGTGCTCTCGTTAATCAGTGCCATGCATATTAATGATCCCCTGTTTACACGTAGAGCTCAGTAATGGGGAGCGCCCGCGTTCCCTTTGGACGTGGACACGCTCCCATCTCCGGCAACGCGCGGGCGTGCGCCTCAGCTTGGAGACGCGCCCGCCCGGTGTTTACATCACCGTGGCAGCCTGGGGAAAGGTGAGTTTAATGTCAAGTGATACAGAATTTTTTTAATATTTCATGACCCACCAATGGTTTGAAAAATGAGATACATACAGCTGAACCAAACACAACAGGAAATAGGAGAGAAGAAAAAAAAAGGGGGGGGGGGAAGTGGTGGTGGTGGGGGGAAACAAAGATAAGAGCGCAATGTAATCAAACTGAAGCAAAGCAATTGCTTCAAAAACAGAGAGCGCTGGTTGGATTGAATGGCTCCCCAAAGAGAACAAAACAAAAATGTACCTGGGGATAAGGCTTACCCCACAGAATGATGGAAGCTCTAAACAGTCCAACCTCACAACAAATTGGAAATAAAAATGAAACCACCAGCAATAGGCATATGGATATTTATGGATTAGAGTTTAATGGCAGCTCACACAGTGGGGCATCCCCATCTTGGCTTATCAGTGTAATTAATGGGAAGGCGCCCTTGCCCGGGTGTAATTCCGGCGTCACGCGTCGGACCCCCCGACCTCTTGCCAGGATAAACAAATCCGTTAAATGGGGATTTGCGCCGGGCGGAGGAGAAACGCTGTGCGATCGGGCGGAGGCGTGCGAGGTTCCCGGGCCGACGTGTGATACGAGTGATGTCACCGTGCGGTTTGGACGGGAGGGGTGGTGTTGGCACGGCAACAGAATCCGGGGGTTACCAGAAGCCCTTGGCTCCCTCCTCACACATGACTCCCATTATCCTGCTCCTGACGAGACGCAGCTTCCAGCTAAGGGCTTCCGAGAGATCGAGCGCCGCTGTTAACCCCCCCCCCACCTCCGCCGGCGCCTGATTTACAACCCCGATGAGGGTACGTGTATCTTTAGTAATAAATCGAGGCAACCGGACTCGATGCTCCCGGATCAAGTAAGGGCATCCAGAATCTGGATGCCCCACTGTGTGAAACCCCCCATGTTGTCCAGTATAGTCACCTTCTCCCCCGGTCCTACAGCACACGTGCGAGCGACCGCATCCCCGTTATCCTTTTAGCATGGGGAGTGCCTGCGCTAGGCATTTGTGAATGGCCAGTGGCGGCACGCTCCCTGCCAGCGGACAGCTTGGAATGCGGCCGCCGCTGGACTCTGCTCCTGTGTCAGGGCAGTCAAGCGGCCTGATTGAACGGAAGGCCACGCATGCGCCGTAGGACCGGGAATAGGTGAGTTAGAGTGCGCGACCTGGGGGGTTTTCACACAGCGGGGCATCCCGAATCTGGGCCCCAGGGGCAAGGGCCAAATCCTGGGTTTTGGTCCACTTTAAAGCAGAACTAAATGGGGCTTTGTTCCTTTCCATCCTGATTTAGGACGCCCCACTGTGTGAAACCCCCAGGTCACCTGGTGCAACGGCGCATGTGTGAGCGACCACATCCCCACTATCCCTTTAGCAGGACGTGTGCCCGCACGGGGCATTTGTGAATGGCCGGTGGTGGCACACTTCCTTCTACGCTGCTTATGAGCCATGTGGCGACATCCCGCTGCGCCGCTTAAGTGCCGGCCGCATCCCGCTGCACTGTTTAGGTGCCGGCCGCATCCCGCTGCGCTGTTTAGGTGCCGGCCGCATCCCGCTGCGCCGCTTAGGCGCCGGCCGCATCCCTCTCTGAGCTCAGGCCGCGCATGCACCGCGGGATCGAAGGAAAGGCGAGCTTATGGGCAATCTGAGGGAAGGGGTGTGCCAAATCGGAGGCCTCACACAAGATGACCAAAAGCCTAATTAGTAAAGAAAATCACAACTTCCTTTTTTTGTAAAGCCGAACAAAACCTAGTGTGACTGGCCCTGGAGCCTAAAAGATTCCAGGGCCAGTTGCTGACCTTCCTCTTGGGTATCCCAAATCGCTGTAACACTCTTTTCCCTGTCGGCAGGTTCCGGGCGCTCCATGCACGTCATCGACCTGGAAGCCGAGGAGGAGCGAAGCCGCATATGTGACGAGCGACTGGGCCTCTCCGGGAGAGACCTGCTCATGCAGTGAGTATTGCATTCTTATTAAAGGGACCCGATGTCTCCATCCCCCCGTCCCAGGGGCGTGCAGCTGTCCATCCTTCCCTCGCCCCCATCCCTGGGGTGTACCACTGTGTCCCCCCTCCATCCCTTGGGACGGCGTCTTGTGTGTGTATGGGGGCGGGGTCTTGTGTGTGTATGGGGGCGGGGTCTTGTGTGTGTATGGGGGCGGGGTCTTGTGTGTGTATGGGGGCGGGGTCTTGTGTGTGTGTATTGGGGCGGGGTCTTGTGTGTGTGTATTGGGGCGGGGTCTTGTGTGTGTGTATTGGGGCGGGGTCTTGTGTGTGTATGGGGGCGGGGTCTTGTGTGTGTATGGGGGCGGGGTCTTGTGTGTGTATGGGGGCGGGGTCTTGTGTGTGTGTATTGGGGCGGGGTCTTGTGTGTGTGTGTATTGGGGCGGGGTCTTGTGTGTGTGTATTGGGGCGGGGTCTTGTGTGTGTGTATTGGGGCGGGGTCTTGTGTGTGTGTATTGGGGCGGGGTCTTGTGTGTGTGTATTGGGGTGGGGTCTTGTGTGTGTGTATTGGGGCGGGGTCTTGTGTGTGTGTATTGGGGCGGGGTCTTGTGTGTGTGTGTATTGGGGCGGGGTCTTGTGTGTGTGTGTGTGTATTGGGGCGGGGTCTTGTGTGTGTGTATTGGGGTGGGGTCTTGTGTGTGTATTGGGGCGGGGTCTTGTGTGTGTGTATTGGGGCGGGGTCTTGTGTGTGTGTGTATTGGGGCGGGGTCTTGTGTGTGTGTGTATTGGGGCGGGGTCTTGTGTGTGTGTGTGTATTGGGGCGGGGTCTTGTGTGTGTGTGTATTGGGGCGGGGTCTTGTGTGTGTGTGTATTGGGGCGGGGTCTTGTGTGTGTATTGGGGCGGGGTCTTGTGTGTGTGTGTGTGTATTGGGGCGGGGTCTTGTGTGTGTGTGTGTGTGTATTGGGGCGGGGTCTTGTGTGTGTGTATTGGGGCGGGGTCTTGTGTGTGTGTATTGGGGCGGGGTCTTGTGTGTGTGTATTGGGGCGGGGTCTTGTGTGTGTGTGTGTGTATTGGGGCGGGGTCTTGTGTGTGTGTGTGTGTGTATTGGGGCGGCGTCTTGTGTGTGTGTGTGTGTATTGGGGCGGGGTCTTGTGTGTGTGTGTGTGTGTGTATTGGGGCGGGGTCTTGTGTGTGCGTGTATTGGGGCGGGGTCTTGTGTGTGCGTGTATTGGGGCGGGGTCTTGTGTGTGCGTGTATTGGGGCGGGGTCTTGTGTGTGTGTGTGTGTATTGGGGCGGGGTCTTGTGTGTGTGTATTGGGGCGGGGTCTTGTGTGTGTGTGTATTGGGGCGGGGTCTTGTGTGTGTGTGTGTATTGGGGCGGGGTCTTGTGTGTGTGTGTATTGGGGCGGGGTCTTGTGTGTGTGTGTATTGGGGCGGGGTCTTGTGTGTGTGTGTATTGGGGCGGGGTCTTGTGTGTGTGTGTATTGGGGCGGGGTCTTGTGTGTGTGTGTATTGGGGCGGGGTCTTGTGTGTGTGTGTATTGGGGCGGGGTCTTGTGTGTGTGTGTATTGGGGCGGGGTCTTGTGTGTGTGTGTATTGGGGCGGGGTCTTGTGTGTGTGTGTATTGGGGCGGGGTCTTGTGTGTGTGTGTCTATTGGGGCGGGGTCTTGTGTGTGTGTGTCTATTGGGGCGGGGTCTTGTGTGTGTGTGTCTATTGGGGCGGGGTCTTGTGTGTGTGTGTGTGTGTCTATTGGGGCGGGGTCTTGTGTGTGTGTGTATTGGGGCGGGGTCTTGTGTGTGTGTATTGGGGCGGGGTCTTGTGTGTGTGTGTGTATTGGGGCTGGGTCTTGTGTGTGTGTAGGGAGGCGGGGTCTTGTGTGTGTGTGTGTAGGGAGGCGGGGTCTTGTGTGTGTAGGGAGGCGGGGTCTTGTGTGTGTAGGGAGGCGGGGTCTTGTGTGTGTAGGGAGGCGGGGTCTTGTGTGTGTAGGGAGGCGGGGTCTTGTGTGTGTGTGTAGGGAGGCGGGGTCTTGTGTGTGTGTGTGTAGGGAGGCGGGGTCTTGTGTGTGTGTGTGTAGGGAGGCGGGGTCTTGTGTGTGTGTGTAGGGAGGCGGGGTCTTGTGTGTGTGTGTGTGTGTGTAGGGAGGCGGGGTCTTGTGTGTGTGTGTAGGGAGGCGGGGTCTTGTGTGTGTGTGTGTGTGTAGGGAGGCGGGGTCTTGTGTGTGTGTGTAGGGAGGCGGGGTCTTGTGTGTGTGTGTAGGGAGGCGGGGTCTTGTGTGTGTAGGGAGGCGTGTCTTGTGTATAGGCCAGCGTCGGCCTCTCTCGGCGATGTTTCCAGTTTTGGAGCCTCTAATCAGGTTCCGCGCCTCTCGTCTCCTTTTTGTCTTCCTCAGGGACAACAAGGACCTGGTGGAATTTGCCAGAATCCATCCCTCCAGCGGCTGCCCGGGAGACCTCACCCCTCACCTGATGATCGCAGGGGGCGCCAGCCAGCTCGGTGCTGACCCCACCCCCCACACCCACCCCACCCACCCTCACTGGCTGCCCAGGACACGAAGCCCCTCCATCTGGATGGGCGGCCATTCTTATGGTGAGTACCTCTGGGGTGTCCGTTATTATTGTGCTGCATATAAAAAAAATCTTAAAGGAACCCCTACTGTGCTTCATACAGCTAATAGCTGCATCTTTGGGCATCAGCGTGAGGGCATCCGCCGTACAGCGCCTTAAAGCAGAACAAAACCTATTCCCTTCCCTCGGGGCATCCAAATGCAGGATGCCCTGCTATGTGAAACCCCCAGGTCGCCCCATACATTTACCTTCGTTTCCAGGGCAACGGTGCATGCGCAAGCCGCATCCCCGCTATCCCTCTAGCAGGACTTGTGCCCACGCCAAGCATTTGTGAATGGCCGGCGCGTGCACGCTCCCTGTTAGAGGGAAGCAGGGGATGCGGCCGCCAGCGCGCTCGGAGCCTTAGATGAAGGGACTGATTGGACGAGCAGCCGCGCATGCACCGTAGGATGGTAAAGAAGTGAGTTTGTTTCGGTGACCTGGGGGTTTCACACAGCAGGATAGTCAAATATCCTGGGTTTTGGTCCACTTTAAAGGGCCACTCCAGTCTAAATGGTAGGATTACATGCGGCTGCCGCCCCATTGTCTTATACTGAGAGAGTTGATCTAATACATCTCTGTAAAAAACAGTGGGTTGGCCTGACTGCTCCCATGAACCACAAGAGTTATTTAGACTGGACTCTCACTTTAAAGTGGACCAAAACCCAGGATTTTGACTATCCTGCGTTTTGGTCCTTGCCCCCCCCCCCCCGGGGCACCACGATCGGGGATGAAACCCGCCAGATCACCAAATTGAACTCACCTCTTCCCGGTCCTACGGCGCATGTGCGACCGCTCATCCAATCAGCGCGCTCGGAACCGCTGATGTCACGTCGTCTAAGGCCGGGCTGCCAGCTGCATCCTCCACATCCCTCTAACAGGGAGCGTGCCCACAACGGCCATTCACAAATGCCTGGCATGTGCCCTGCTAGAGGGATAGCGGGGATGCGGCTCGCACATGCGCCGTTGGACAGGAAAAGAAGGTAAGTGTACGGGGGGGACCTGCGGGGTTTTACACAGCGGGCATCCCCATTTTGGATGCTTGTGGGGAGGGAATCGATCAATCAGTGGGTTTTGGTCCACTTTAAATAATGCCGGTGCACGATGACTCCGCCCTGGTGGTGTTCATCGGTCGTAGTGTTTAGCCGTTAGTGGTTTTAGATGTTTAATGTCTTTCCTCCATTGCTGTGCTCCCCTCCCCTTAGGTATTAGTCACCCCGCTCTGCACCAGAACCTCCCCCCGGGATTCCCGCCCTCCATGCCCAGTGCCATGCAACCAGTGTTCCCCCTGTCGCAAGAACCTCCCGCTCAGCTGGTCATTCTACCTCCGGAGCCCTCCCCCCACCCTGCGCCGCACACCCTGGGTAAGTGCCTGTTCCTGTGATCAACTTCTTTCCCGGTGGCGAGCCCGGAATAACCTTTCCCCCCCCCCCTTCCCCCTGCAGCTGACGTCATGGACCAGGCCTCTCTGTGGCCCCCCATGTACCCGGGCAGAGGACCCGCCTCGCACCTACAGCACCCCGGACAGCTCCCGGTCTACTCGCGCTCGCAGTTCCTACGGCAGCAAGAACTCTACGCCCTGCAGCAACAACGGGCGGCTCAAGCGTTAGAACTTCAGCGGCAAACCCACCTCCAGGTAAGTCGCCCTCTGCGCTGTTATGTGGAGACTTATTATTATTATTTTTATATTATATAATATTATAGCGTCAGAAAAAAACAGGGGCTCATCACCTGGTGGTTTTATGGGGTTTTATTTATAGTGTATGGTGTAAGTATGACTAATATTGGATGTATAAGCGACAATACAATCGCGTTATAGCGACCTAGAAGGTGGGATCAGAAGCACTGACTGTATTTCTGCAGATGACACAAAGATATGTAGCACAGCGCCTATGTGTCTATTGTAGATGGTCACAAGCTTCAGGAGCACAGTGCCTATGTGTCTATTGAAGATGGTCACAAGCTTCAGGAGCACAGTGCCTATGTGTCTATTGTAGATGGTCACAAGCTTCAGGAGCACGGTGCCTATGTGTCTATTGAAGATGGTCACAAGCTTCAGGAGCACAGTGCCTATGTGTCTATTGAAGATGGTCACAAGCTTCAGGAGCACGGTGCCTATGTGTCTATTGAAGATGGTCACAAGCTTCAGGAGCACGGTGCCTATGTGTCTATTGAAGATGGTCACAAGCTTCAGGAGCACAGTGCCTATGTGTCTATTGTAGATGGTCACAAGCTTCAAGAGCACAGTGCCTATGTGTCTATTGAAGATGGACGCAAGCTTCAGGAGCACAGTGCCTATGTGTCTATTGATGGTCACAAGCTTCAGGAGCACAGCGCCTATGTGTCTATTGTAGATGGTCACAAGCTTCAGGAGCACAGTGCCTATGTGTCTATTGAAGATGGTCACAAGCTTCAGGAGCACAGTGCCTATGTGTCTATTGTAGATGGTCACAAGCTTCAGGAGCACAGTGCCTATGTGTCTATTGTAGATGGTCACAAGCTTCAGGAGCACAGTGCCTATGTGTCTATTGTAGATGGTCACAAGCTTCAGGAGCACAGTGCCTATGTGTCTATTGTAGATGGTCACAAGCTTCAGGAGCACAGTGCCTATGTGTCTATTGTAGATGGTCACAAGCTTCAGGAGCACAGTGCCTATGTGTCTATTGTAGATGGTCACAAGCTTCAGGAGCACAGTGCCTATGTGTCTATTGTAGATGGTCACAAGCTTCAGGAGCACAGTGCCTATGTGTCTATTGAAGATGGTCACAAGCTTTAGGAGCACAGTGCCTATGTGTCTATTGAAGATGGTCACAAGCTTCAGGAGCACAGTGCCTATGTGTCTATTGAAGATGGTCACAAGCTTCAGGAGCACAGTGCCTATGTGTCTATTGAAGATGGTCACAAGCTTCAGGAGCACAGTGCCTATGTGTCTATTGTAGATGGTCACAAGCTTCAGGAGCACAGTGCCTATGTGTCTATTGTAGATGGTCACAAGCTTCAGGAGCACAGCGCCTATGTGTCTATTGATGGTGGTCACAAGCTTCAGGAGCACAGTGCCTATGTGTCTATTGTAGATGGTCACAAGCTTCAAGAGCACAGTGCCTATGTGTCTATTGAAGATGGTCACAAGCTTCAGGAGCACAGTGCCTATGTGTCTATTGTAGATGGTCACAAGCTTCAAGAGCACAGTGCCTATGTGTCTATTGAAGATGGTCACAAGCTTCAAGAGCACAGTGCCTATGTGTCTATTGTAGATGGTCACAAGCTTCAGGAGCACAGTGCCTATGTGTATATTGTAGGTGGTCACAAGCTTCAGGAGCACAGTGCCTATGTGTCTATTGAAGATGGTCACAAGCTTCAGGAGCACAGTGCCTATGTGTCTATTGTAGGTGGTCACAAGCTTCAGGAGCACAGTGCCTATGTGTCTATTGAAGATGGTCACAAGCTTCAAGAGCACAGTGCCTATGTGTCTATTGTAGATGGTCACAAGCTTCAGGAGCACAGTGCCTATGTGTCTATTGAAGATGGTCACAAGCTTCAGGAGCACAGCGCCTATGTGTCTATTGTAGATGGTCACAAGCTTCAGGAGCACAGTGCCTATGTGTCTATTGTAGATGGTCACAAGCTTCAGGAGCACAGTGCCTATGTGTATATTGTAGATGGTCACAAGCTTCAGGAGCACAGTGCCTATGTGTCTATTGAAGATGGTCACAAGCTTTAGGAGCACAGTGCCTATGTGTCTATTGAAGATGGTCACAAGCTTCAGGAGCACAGTGCCTATGTGTCTATTGTAGATGGTCACAAGCTTCAGGAGCACAGTGCCTATGTGTCTATTGATGGTGGTCACAAGCTTCAGGAGCACAGTGCCTATGTGTCTATTGTAGATGGTCACAAGCTTCAAGAGCACAGTGCCTATGTGTCTATTGAAGATGGTCACAAGCTTCAAGAGCACAGCGCCTATGTGTCTATTGTAGATGGTCACAAGCTTCAGGAGCACAGCGCCTATGTGTCTATTGAAGATGGTCACAAGCTTCAGGAGCACAGTGCCTATGTGTCTATTGTAGATGGTCACAAGCTTCAGGAGCACAGTGCCTATGTGTCTATTGAAGATGGTCACAAGCTTTAGGAGCACAGTGCCTATGTGTCTATTGAAGATGGTCACAAGCTTCAGGAGCACAGTGCCTATGTGTCTATTGTAGATGGTCACAAGCTTCAGGAGCACAGTGCCTATGTGTCTATTGTAGATGGTCACAAGCTTCAGGAGCACAGTGCCTATGTGTCTATTGAAGATGGTCACAAGCTTCAGGCTGACTTGAACACATTGAGTGTCTGGGCATCCACTTGGCAAATGAAGGTCAATGTGGATAAGTGTAAAGTGATGCACTTGGGGTCTAACAACCTGAAGGCCACATATGTCCTCGGGGGAGTAATGCTGGGAGAGTTACTCACTGAGAAGGATCTGCGGGTGCTGGTATCACAGGCTAAATAACAGCATGCAATGCCAAGCAGCTGCTTCAAAGGCCACCAAGATATTATCATACATTAATAGAGGCCTGGAATCACGGGATAGGTGAGTAATATCACCTCTTTACAAGGCACTGGTGCGCCCTCACCTGGAATATGCCGTCCAGTTCTCGGCACCCATTCATAGAAAGGACGCTCTGACTATGGAAAGGGAGCAGAGGAGCCACCAGACTAATAAGAGGAATGAAGGATCTTAGTTATGAGGAAAGATTAAGGGAATTAAATCTGTTTAGTCTTGAGAGGAGATGAGGGGGGACATGATTAACTTGTATAAATATATAAATGACCAATACAAAAAATATGGGGAAACACTATTTCAGGTAAAGACAAGGGGCACTGCCTTCGACTGGAAAAAAAGAAATTTAGTCTCCGGAGGCGACAATCGTTTTTTACCATAAGAACTATAACTGTACTATATCTGTGCAATAGCCTCCCACAGAAGCTTGTTACAGCATCAACCGCTGACAGCTTCAAAATAGGATCAGATGCCTATTTCGAAGAAAATAACATGAACAGTTACTATTAGTGGCTATTAGTAAAAAAAAAACATAAAATAGAATAACTTCCCCTATAAAATAGAATAACGCTTGATGAACATGATGTCTTTTTTTAACCGTATTAACTATGTAACTAAGTATGTACTTGTGTTGCCACGCAATCACTTTACAAGGTATTGTGATATGGTACATAAATAGGCTAGGTAGGTTACAAACCACTTTGGTAGTTCCTGGTTTGGATTGTGTTGGCGGGAGGGGTTTGTACTTGTTCCAGCTCCGAGTCCTCTTTTTTTTTTTCAGCCCTGATGCGTTTCGCCAAGAAGGCGTCATCAGGGGGGTTATTGGTAGTTCATTGTGATTCTGAATTGCTGGATCTGGGGGAAGGGGAATAAAGTAATGAGGACTTGATAAAGGAAGTTGTGTAACGTTGGGGGGTTAATTATAGTAACGGAATGTAACCTTACATAGCTTATAGTATTATGTACTGGGTATGTATTGGCTGTAGCTATAAATAGATGGTGGTGGATATAACTATAAACAGTAGGTTAATATGGGGCACATAGGCATGGTACAGTGTAAATGAAAGGATGACACACCCACAGCGGGGTACCACACTGCTGTGCCATACTCTCATTTATGCTGTGCCATTCCTGTGTGCCACATTGTAACCTACTGTTTATAGTGTACATTGAACCAGAAGCCCTAGGGACCCATGGCGACGGCGTGGGGGCTGGGTCTAGGGACCCATGGCAACGGTGTGGGAGGCTGGGTCTAGGGACCCATGGCAACGGTGTGGGAGGCTGGGTCTAGGGACACATGGCAACGCTGTGGGAGACTGGGTCTAGGGCCCTATGGCGACGGTGTGGGAGGCTGGGTCTAGGGATCTATGGCGACTGTGTGGGGGTCTGGGAACTCCATGGTGACGGTGTGGGGGATCTGGGTCTAGGGACCCATGGCAACGGTGGGGGGTCTGGGTCTAGGGACCCATGGCAACGGTGTGGGGGGGCTGGGTCTAGGGACTCATGGAAACGGTAAGGGGGGGATGGGTCTAGGGACCCAATGCAACGGTGAAGGGAGCTGCGTCTAGGGACCCATGGCAACGGTGGGGGGGGTGGGTCTAGGGACCCATGGCAACGGTGGGGGGGCTGGGTCTAGGAACCCATGGCAACGGTGGGGGGGCTGGGTCTAGGAACCCATGGCAACGGTGGGGGGGCTGGGTCTAGGAACCCATGGCAACGGTGGGGGGGCTGGGTCTAGGAACCCATGGCAACGGTGGGGGGGCTGGGTCTAGGAACCCATGGCAACGGTGGGGGGGCTGGGTCTAGGAATCCATGGCAACGGTGGGGGGGCTGGGTCTAGGAACCCATGGCAACGGTGGGGGGGCTGGGTCTAGGAACCCATGGCAACGGTGGGGGGGCTGGGTCTAGGAACCCATGGCAACGGTGGGGGGGGCTGGGTCTAGGAACCCATGGCAACGGTGGGGGGGCTGGGTCTAGGAACCCATGGCAACGGTGGGGGGGCTGGGTCTAGGAACCCATGGCAACGGTGGGGGGGCTGGGTCTAGGAACCCATGGCAACGGTGGGGGGGCTGGGTCTAGGAACCCATGGCAACGGTGGGGGGGCTGGGTCTAGGAACCCATGGCAACGGTGGGGGAGGGGTTGGTCTAGGAACCCATGGCAATGGTGCGGGGGGCTGGGTCTAGGGACCCATGGCAATGGTGCGGGGGGCTGGGTCTAGGGACCCATGGCAATGGTGCGGGGGGCTGGGTCTAGGGACCCATGGCAACGGTGCGGGGGGGCTGGGTCTAGGGACCCATGGCAACGGTGCGGGGGGGCTGGGTCTAGGGACCCATGGCAACGGTGCGGGGGGCTGGGTCTAGGGACCCATGACAACGGTGCGGGTATAGGTGCCAATTTGCCCCCATCAGGAAATCTAAAGGTATTTAATGCGTTTTTTCCTATTGCATGGCACGGCCTGCTTCAAGAAGAAGATATTCCGCCACAAGGTGCAGTGTCCTGCAGAAGAGTTGTGGCTCCTCCCGGCCCCATATAAAACCAGGATCACCAATAGACCTCACCAGTGTTTCCTCTGCAGTGATTCTGCGAAGATAGAAGATGGCTCTTATATTGCGCAGGTGAGCGGGGAAACCAAGCCTGCGGCCCTGCAAGTCTATTCCCATCCGTTTCCGGACCCTCGGTGCCTCCCAGCCTCGGCTGACGGATCGGGTGAGGGTAGAGGAGCACTAGGGTCAGGTGCTCCTGGCCGCGGACCCTGTACCACAAAGGGGAGCCGGCCATAGGCTTTATTTACTAGGGATGCGGAGTTCCTGTCCTAGCTTCTGAGGGGGTGAGTGTTTTGGGGACTATGTGACTTGTTTCTGGTGTTTGGGGTCCCCCCCCATCCCATCCCTGCCTGGGCTCTCCCCGCTGCCTGCTCGCTCTCCTCCCCCCCCCCCCCCGCCGTGTGTTCGGGGGGGGGGGGGGCAGGTGGTAGCGGCCAGTGCTTTTATCTCTTTTTTTAAACTGTTTTCGCCACCGTCGCCGCTTTGTACTACGCTCCGTGGCAGGTGGCGCTATAACCGTGAGGCGTCTTTTGCTGTGTGATGATGCCGGCGCAGTCACGTGAGCACCTTTTTGCGCTCTTCGGGGGGGCGGGGCCGGAGGATGGCGTGTATCGCGACGTCCTCCCGCGGTCGCCCCTCAAGATTCCTCTGCCGGCGCCATTTTGATTCTGCTGTGCGTCTGGGGTCCTCTTCCTCCCTGAGCTGCGGCGGTGATCTCTGCCTGTGTCGCTTCCTCCTGTGGTCTGGCGGCTTGGTGATTTTGGCCTGCTTGGTCCGTGAGTCCCCTTCGGGAGTTTTTTGGTCTCCTTGGGGCATGGGCTGCGGGGTGCTTATGTGTTTTTTTTAATTGTCTTTCAGGCGGAACAACTGTGGGTTGTGGTTTCTCCCGGTCCTGCCCCTTACCCTCCCTCATCTCCCCTTTCTGGCTTCTGGGGGCTTTTTATTAGCCCTTACCCTGTGCTGGCCTACTGCGCCTGTCTTAATCACCATAGGGAGGCTTCTGGGTATAACGTGCTCGGGGGTCCTTCGGGGCAATTCCGGCTGTGTGCCATGTGCGGGGCATCCCCTCTGAGTAACAGTGCCGCGGTGTGCGTGCTGTGCGCCCAGGGTATCGTTGCAGCCCAGGCTGGGCTACCCGCTTCGCTTCCCAGCTCTGCGCCCCCTTCGGCGTCGCCTACCCCTCCGCGCCTGCATTTAGCCCCCAGTGAGGGGGATACTAGTGGGGGGTCACAGTCTGATCTGGCACTGCGTGTGGCCAGTATTGAAAGGCAGCTTGCCAGGCCTGTTGCACGAAAGGCCTCTGGCAAGAAGCGGCATCTGGCTCCCGTGCCATCCCTCTTTCCTGAGGAGGATGAGGGAATTGATGCTTTTGGTGTCCGTTACCCCCTAGAGGAGGAGGAACTCCTCCAGGACTTTGACTCCTCTGGGGACCAGCAGGAGGGTTACGACAGTGACCCTGGGTCTGCGTCTGGAGAGGACTCAAGGTTCTCTGAGGACACTGATAGACTGTTGTCTCACATTTTTGAAATCTTGCACATTGTTCCCCCTGAGGTGGCTAAGAGAAAACAGGGTGAGCTCTTTCGTCCTGATAAACAGCGTCTGGAGTTCCCTGAGCAGGGCCATTTCACTAATATGGTGCTCAAGGAGTGGGAACGTCCTAGTAGATTGCCCGCGGTGCCCAAAGGGTTGGATAAGAGGTATCCCTTTTCTGCTGACCTGGTCAAGCAATAGTCGTGTCCCCCTGAGGTGGACGCTCCCGTTCTAGGGCTGTCCAACACCTCGGTCATGCCTTCCCCTGACACTACTACTATGTGGGACAACGAGGACTGGCGCATGGATCAGCTGGCCTGCCATGCCTTTACATTTGTGGGGGCTGGGCTGCGTTCGGTCTGCGCCGCTGCCATTACAGCTATTGCCGTTAAGAAACAGCTCAAGCGTCTTCTTGATGGCGCTACGGCTGGTAGCATGGGGGAGGATTATAGGGCCCCTTTGCTTTGCTCTGATTTTGTTTTCTTTGTCCTTACTGCCAGGGATGATACGGTACGGTTGAGTAGTTCTTTGGTGAGCGTCTGGATGTTCTAGCCAAGGATGGTAGGCTGCTTCAGCGTAGGAGGCAGCCTCGGCCTTTTCGGGGGCCCTCCGCTTCCCTCCCCTCCTTTCGTGCTCCCAGAAGAAGTCGTGGTTCCCTCTTTTCGGGTACCGGCAGGGATTCTTGGGGCCGTGGCAGACCACGTGGCCGTCCCTGTCTCTCATGGGGTCCCAAGCCTTCTCTCAAGGCATGAGGAGGTGGGGGGACGGCTTCGGCTCTTTGCTCACATCTGGAGGCTCCGCGTCTCAGACCGGTGGATTCAGGAGGTGGTGTCCTCCGGTTACAAGAGTTTGCAGCCTGGCCGCCCCCAAGATTCATCAGATCCCGGATGTCTCAAAACCCTCTGTCAGCTCAGGGTTTGCGCCATGCGGTCCAACGCCTGTTGGAGTCAGGAGTCATTTGCCTGGTGCCTTCCCAGGAACGGGGTCAGGGTTTCTACTCCAATCTGTTCACGGTCCCAAAAAAGACGGGTCCTTGAGGCGCATCCTGGACTTAAAGGGTCTCAACAAGTTTGTCAGGTTCAAGCACTTTCGCATGGAGATGCTACCCTTGCCTGTCAGTACCCTTCGCCCGGGCAACTTAATGACCTCCGTGGACATCAAGGATGCCTATCTTCACGTGCCAATCTTTCCAGGTCATCAGAGATTTCTCAGGTTCGCCCTATCGGTATCACCTCGGCCCCTCGGGTGTTCACCAAGGTGCTGGCGGACGTGATGGCTCTGCTGCGGAATCAGGGCGTTCCCATCCTTCCTTACCTGGACGACGTTCTGATTGCGGCTCAGTCTCTTCATCAGGCCGAGAAGGATAATTTGGTGGTGACCTCCACTCTCGAGTCCTTCGGCTGGGTGATCAACTATCCCAAGTCTTCACTGTCTCTCTTTGGTGAGGTCCTTTCTGGGCATGACTCTGGATACCTCTCAGGTCAAGGTATTCCTGCCTCAGCAGTATGTGGAGGGCCTTCAGAAGCGGGCACGGGCTCTGCTCTTGTGTCCCCATCCCTCCATCTGGCAAGGGATGCAGTTAGCGGGCCTGATGGTGTCCTGCTTCGAGGCGGTCCCTTTTGCTCAGTTTCACATGAGACCTTTTCAGTTGCACCTCTTGTCAGTTTGGGATCGGGACCCTGTGTCCCTGGATCAGGAATTTGTGATGTCCCCCCTGGCCAGACAGTCCCTCTCATGGTGGCTGGACTCCAGGAACCTTCTAGTGGGCAGGAACTTTCTGCCCCCTTGCTGGGAGTCTGTCACCATAGATGCCAGTCTGACCGGTTGGGGGGCTTTTGGAAGTCTCTGAAGTTCCAGGGTCGGTGGGGCCCCCAGGAGGCCCATGCTCCCATCATTGTCCTGGAACTGAGGGCGATCAGGTTGGTTCTTTCTCAGCTGACCACACACCTTCGGGGTCGGGCTGTTCAGATCCGCTCGGACAACCAGACGGCGGCTGCCTACATCATTCATCAGGGAGGGACTCGGAGCAAGCAAGCCCTCAAGGAAGTGTCCCTGATACTGTCTTGGGCGGAAGAGAATGTCCCCTGCATCTTGGCGGTTTACATTCCGGGGGTGGAGAACCAGGAGGCAGACTCCCTGAGTAGGGGGAATGGTCCCTCAGCAACAAGGTATTTCACTCCCTGTGTCACCGCTGGGGTCAGCCGGATGTGGACCTGTTTGCGTCCCGCCACAATCACAAGCTTCCCAGGTTTGTCTCCCTGTCACAGGATCCTCTGGCCTTCGCCACGGATGCGCTAGCAATGCCTTGGACGGAGTTTCGGCTTCTCTATGTATTCCCTCTGTTCCCTCTACTGGGCAGGGTGCTGCGCAAGATAGCCCAGGAGGGGGTACCAGCCATTCTGGTGGCCCCTGTTGGCCAAGGAGGGTGTGGTTCGCAGACATCATGCAGTTGGCAGTAGATCAGTATGTCTTGCCCAAGGATCCAGATCTGCTCACTCAGGGACAGCTGTGCCATCCCAATTTACAAAAGCTGGCTTTGACGGCTTGGCTGCTAAAACCTCCATCTTGATGGATAAGGAGTTGCCGGCTTCTGTTGTTACCATGATTAGGTCTAGGAAGAAATCTTCGTCCTTTATCTACTACAGGATCTGGCATGCTTACATTGCCTGGTGTGAGTCCAAGTCTCTTCCCTGTCGGGTGTTTTCTATCCCCAGGATTCTGGAATTTTTGCAACATGGTTTGGATTTGGGCCTTCAACTTCAGGTGTCAGCTCTGGCAATTTTTTTCCAAAGATCCTTTGTCAATCACGGTTGGTTAAGACTTTTTTCCAGGGAGTTACTCATGTGCGTCCGCCACGTAAGCCTATGCTACCAGTCTGGGACCTGAATCTGGTGTTGTCTGCTCTGCAGGGACCTCCCTTTGAGCCTATCCGTGGGGCTGCTTTGCCCATTCTGACTCTTAAGGTGGTCTTTTTGGTGGCCATTACTTCGTTTAGACGAGTTTCTGAGCTGGCGGCGCTTTCCATCAAACCTCCTTATTTTGAGCGGCATCAGGATAAGGTGATATTTCGACTTAAGCGGATTTCTTGCCAAAGGTTGTGTCTGCTTTTCATCTAAATCAGGACATTGCCTTACCTTCCTTGTGTCCTAACCCTGCTAATTCCAAGGAGCGGACCCTTCATTCTCTGGATGTTGTCAGGGCTCTGAAGTTTTATTTGGTTGCTACTGAGTCTTTCAGGAAATCTGACGCTCTTTTTGTTCTTTCTGCTGGACCTAGGAAGGGTTTGCCTCCGGCTAAATCCACTATCAGCAAGTGGATCCGTCAGGCGGTGGAGCAGGCCTATTCTGCCAGGGAGAAGGTTCCTCCTTTTAGGATTACTGCTCATTCCACTCGGGCTATTGGTGCGTCTTGGGCTTTTCAGCACCAAGCTTCTGTTGAACAAGTTTGTAAGGCCGCTACTTGGTCTTCTGTTCATACTTTTTCCAAGGTTGATGTTAAGGCCTCGGCTGATGCTGCCTTTGACCGCAAGGTACTTCAGGCGGTGGTGGTCTGAACTGCCTGCTGTTACTCTTTGGGGATCCCACCCTACTTTATGGACACTGCTGTTGAACGTCCCAGACATAAGGACTTCTTGAAGCAGGCCGTGCCATGCAATAGGAAAAATACAATTCTGTGAGTACTCACCTGTAGAATTGCTTTTGTTCTTGCATGGCACGGCCTGCTTCACCCCCACTCTTGTTATCGTTATTCTTGGTTGCCTCTTTATGGTGATTGTTCCAAGTTAGTTGGGGTTTGTTACCTTTTTTACCTTTATTATCTCCCAGTTTCTTGAATAACTACTTGTCAACGCTGGATTGGTCTATTGGTGATCCTGTTTTTATATGGTACCGGGAGGAGCCACAACTCTTCTGCAGTACAGTGCGCCACCTTGTGGCGGAATATCCCATACGTAAGGACTTCTTGAAGCAGGCCGTGCCATGCATAGTTAAAGCAATTCTACAGGTGAGTACTCACAGAATTGTCTTTTTCTTTTAGCGCAAGCCCGAGGAGCATCTGCCCGATTCGGAGGAGCCAACAGAAAAAGCCGCCAAGCCCCACGGCAAAGCGGATGCCTTAACCGGCCCGAAAAGCCAGACTCCTCCCAGCCTGCTGTTACCGCCTCCTTCCGCCCCCTCCAAGCTGTCGCCCTGCTCCCACTCCCCCAGCCTCCGGCCTCCATCCAAATGTCAGACGCCCCGGCCGCTGGCCCCATGCACTTTACCCGCTGGCAGCCCCGCCCTAGTGGCCAGCTCCCCGGCCGTCAGCCCCGTGCTCGTGCAGAGCTCCAAAGTGAAGGAAGGAGAGGACAGGAGGGGCGAGGGCCAACCCCCCCGAGACTACCCCAAATCACTGGAACCAGGTGAGATCTTTGCTCCTAGAATGTCTTCATTTCTCATGTCCAACCTCTGGCCACTGTAGATGAATGTAAAGGTGCTCTCAGCAGCTGGGGATTGCCAGGGGTACCCTAAAAGTTTTTCTTTAAGGGACTGCCTGGTCTAAAAACCTCTTGTGGACCATGGGAGCAGCCAAGATGGGATCCCCTAGACTACTGCCCCATGGCCTTCTATTGACATATGAGACAAAGCCACGCCCCCTTCCCCTCTCAGTAGAAGACAATGGGGCGGCAGACACAGGTAATGCAATCATGGCTGCTCCCATGCACCACATGAGTTATTTACACTCGACTGTCCCTTTAAAACATAGTCCACTTTCACTGGCCTCTCCAAAGACCCTCCAGGTCAGGGCACGGCTGCTCAGCCAATCGGTGCGTTTGGAGCCGCTGACATCACGTTGTCTAAGGCCAGCAACTCTGAGCGTGCTGGCGGTCGCACCCCCCGCTTCCCTCTAACGGGGAGCGTACTCACGCCGGCCATTCACAAATACCTGTTGCGGGCACTCGCCCTGCTAGAGGCATAGCGGGGATGTGGCTGTGGCTCGCGCATGTGCCGTTGGACTTGGGAAGTAAGGTAAAGTGTATGGGGGCGACCTGGAGGGTGTCACACAGCGGAGCATCCCGATTTTGGATGCCCCGGGGGGAGGGAATCGAACCGCCGGGGAATCTTGTAGAAACGATCGCGGTGGGTTTTGGTCCACTTTAATAGAGACAGTCCAACCTTTCACAGTGAATATGCCGTGTTTTTGTTTCACTTTAAAGTGGACCAACACCCAGGATTTTGACTATCCTGGGTGTTGGTCCACTTAGGTGGGGCACCCCGATCGGGGGTGCCCCGCTGTCTGAAACCCCCCCGATCGCCGCAAAAACTCACCTCTCCCCGCTCCCACGTGACCTCGTCCGGCCAATGACAACGCTCAGAGCAGCTCTGGTATGCGCGTCCAAAGCTGCTTGGACGCGCATACCAGAGCGCTGTCATTGGCCGCGTCTCTCGCTTCCCTCTAACAGGGAGCGCTCCTGCGCCGGCCATTCACAAAACGGCCGGCGCGGGAGCGCGCCCTGCTAGAGGGAAGCGAGAGACGCGGCCGCGTCTCGCGCATGCGCCGTTGGATCGCCGGTAAGGTGAGGATTGTGGGCCTCCTGGGGGGTTCCTCCCCGCGGGACATCCCGATTTCGGATGCCCCGCGGGGAGGGATCTGATCGGTCCGGGAATCTTATAGATTTCCGGGCCGATCCCCCCTGGGTGTTGGTCCACTTTAAAGACGCAATCCAGACTATGCTGGGTTTTGGCTCCTGCCCTGGGGGCATCCTGATTTGGGATGCCATGCTGCTTTAAAGTGGACCAAAACCCACCGCGATCGGCCTGGGAACCTATAAGATACCCGGGCCGATCGACCGGGAATCGATCGGCCCATGAATCTTATAGATTCCAGTGCCAATTGTGATGGGTTTTGATCCACTGTAAAGCAGAACAAAACCCAGTGTGGCCGACCATGGATTCTAAAAGACCCCGCTGGTCTTCCCATAGGATATACCCCTGGTCGCCTCAAAGCTTACCTTTGCCCTGACTCCCACAGCGATGCAAAGATCTGTGGCGCGCTCCTGTCATTCAGATAAGCTGGGGACGGGAGCACGGCCATGACTAAAGGGAGTTGCAGCCACTCCCTATTGCCGATCTCTCTGCCCAAACAGAGCCATATTGGCGCTCATTAATATGCGTGGCAAACGGCACTCATTGGACAAGAGCCTGCACATGTGCCAGGGATAGGTGAGTTTTTATGGGTTTAAAGGGGGATTTCACATATCGGGGCATCCCAAATTGGACCGAGGAATGAAACCCTTTTGCTCAGCTACTTCAGTGGGTGTCTTTTTTGCTTCTCTTCTGCTAGTTTATACTCACCTCCCGCAGCTAAAAGGGATTAACAGCTGAAGTCGGTCGGGGACAGGAATCCTCGCATGAATATGATTAGGCCCTATTGATTGGCCTTTTAAATGAAAAACATATTTGCATGCTGCCCGTTTGTCACCGCGTCTCCCGTCTCTGCATCTGCACTGCTCCTCCCCATCCCGCCAATCACTGCAGCCTGTTCCCATCCCCCATCAAACACTTATGGAGGTAATATCGGCCTCTCCCCCTCCCATCCTCTGTATTCTTGGGGAAAAAACCACGAGCGCGAGTCAGCGGTGTCTCATTGTTCCCGGCACAGCCGAGCATTCCTGGCCCAAAAAAGGCCGAATTGGCAAAACGGCGCCTCCACTGAACGAGACCCCCTCTGGCTTCTCAGGCGGACCCAAAACCCAGCAGTCATGCAGAACCGAATTAGCTCTCATGCTGCCCCCCCCCCACCCGGGTAGTTTAGTGGCTGTTTAAAGTGCCTGATTTTAGACTTTAGATTTGCTTCTCATACACATGTAGTTATTTTGGCAAAAGTAAGTTCCAGCTCCTTGTTCACCCATCGCGCCCCCCCCCCCGAGCGAGAGAGGAAGGGGGAGAGAGAGAGAGAGAGAGAAAGGGGGAGAGGGAGAGAGAGAGAGGAAGGGGGGAGAGGGAGAGAGAGAGAGGAAGGGGGGAGAGGGAGAGAGAGAGAGGAAGGGGGGAGAGGGAGAGAGAGAGAGGAAGGGGGGAGAGGGAGAGAGAGAGAGGGGAAGGGGGAGAGAGAGAGAGGAAGGGGGAGAGAGAGAGAGGAAGGGGGAGAGAGAGAGAGGAAGGGGGAGAGAGAGAGAGGAAGGGGGAGAGAGAGAGAGGAAGGGGGAGAGAGAGAGAGGAAGGGGGAGAGGGAGAGAGGAAGGGGGAGAGGGAGAGAGGAAGGGGGAGAGGAGAGAGAGAGAGAGGAAGGGGGAGAGGAGAGAGAGAGAGAGGAAGGGGGAGAGGAGAGAGAGAGAGAGGAAGGGGGAGAGGAGAGAGAGAGAGAGAGGAAGGGGGAGAGGAGAGAGAGAGAGAGAGGAAGGGGGAGAGGAGAGAGAGAGAGAGGAAGGGGGAGAGGAGAGAGAGAGAGAGAGAGAGGAAGGGGGAGAGGAGAGAGAGAGAGAGAGGAAGGGGGAGAGGAGAGAGAGAGAGAGAGAGAGGAAGGGGGAGAGGAGAGAGAGAGAGAGAGAGAGGAAGGGGGAGAGGAGAGAGAGAGAGAGAGGAAGGGGGAGAGGAGAGAGAGAGAGAGAGAGAGGAAGGGGGAGAGGAGAGAGAGAGAGAGAGGAAGGGGGAGAGGAGAGAGAGAGAGAGAGGAAGGGGGAGAGGAGAGAGAGAGAGAGAGGAAGGGGGAGAGGAGAGAGAGAGAGAGAGGAAGGGGGAGAGGAGAGAGAGAGAGGAAGGGGGAGAGGAGAGAGAGAGAGAGGAAGGGGGAGAGGAGAGAGAGAGAGGAAGGGGGAGAGGAGAGAGAGAGAGAGGAAGGGGGAGAGGAGAGAGAGAGAGAGGAAGGGGGAGAGGAGAGAGAGAGAGAGGAAGGGGGAGAGGAGAGAGAGAGAGAGGAAGGGGGAGAGGAGAGAGAGAGAGAGGAAGGGGGAGAGGAGAGAGAGAGAGAGGAAGGGGGAGAGGAGAGAGAGAAAGGAAGGGGGAGAGGAGAGAGAGAAAGGAAGGGGGAGAGGGGAGAGAGAAAGGAAGGGGGGAGAGGGGAGAGGAGTGAGAGAGAGAGGAAGGGGGAGGCGCAAGAGAGAGAGGAAGGGGGAGAGGGGAGAGAGAGGGGGAGAAGGATAAGGAGCAGAAGGATAAGGGGGGGAGGAAGGAGGAGAAGAAGGGGGGGGGGGAGGAGGAGAAGGGGGGCGAGAGAGGGGAGGAGGAGGTGAAGGGGGGCGAGAGAGGGAGACAGGAGGGGGCAGAAAGACAGAAGGGGGAGGTGGCGAGAGAAGGAAGGGGATAGAGAGAGGGAAGAGGATAAGGGAGGGCGGAGAGGGGGGGGAGCAGGGGGGGTGAGGGCGAGAGGAGGAGAAGGAGGGGCTAGAGGGGGACAAGGAGAAGGGAGAGAGAGGGAGGGAGGAGGAGAACAGGTGAGGAGAAGGGAGGTGGGGGAGAAGGGGGCTGAGAGGGAGGGAGGTGGGGGAGAAGGGGGCTGAGAGGGAGGGAGGTGGGGGAGAAGGGGGCTGAGAGGGAGGGAGGTGGGGGAGAAGGGGGCCGAGAGGGGGGGAGGAGGAGAAGGGGGGGGGGGCAAGAGGGAGAGGGGGGAGGAGGAGAAGGGGGGCAGAGATACAGAAGGGGGGATGTGGTTGGTTTCGGGAAGGGGGTAGAGGGGGGATGGGCCAGAGATAGGGGGAGGGGCCAGGGAGAGAGGGGGAGAGAGAGTGGAAAAAAGATACGGAGGGAGGATGTGAAGAAGCTGAAGAGAGAGACAGACAGGAGGATAGTCATAACTCAAAGATGGAGGGAATGTGAAAACAACCTGAATGAGGGGGGAGGTCTGCAAAGGGAAGAAAATAAAGGGATCATAAGATGAAAGAGAAATAAGAAAAAGTTAAACGAATATAATAAATGGATGTGCAAAAACAATAAAGCAGAGAAATGGGGGGAATTTTAGGAAAGCGAGTCCTGCTGCTCCAGTTGAGCTTCTTACCGAGAGGTTGGGATGCCCCCCGCACACCTCGCACGCCCCCATAGGCCGCACATAATCGTTGTGCTTCTCAAGCGCCCCGGTTCTTTGGGAGTTAGGAGTTGCCGAGCTTCTCCTTGAACAGTCCTTGTGTTGGACAGAGATCGGCCACTTCATTTGGTCACTGCGACGAGATACCATTAATAACTCCTGTGGCGATGAGTTTGCGGGAGGGGCATCCCGCGGGGGCACCTTCACCAGACGAGTGAGAGCGCTGCCATTTATTTCCCCGTCCTTAGCCGGTGTCGGCTGCATAAACACCCAGAATGCAGCGAGTAATGAATCCCAAAGCAGGCATCCATCTCCAGCACTCGCCTCCCCCCCATCCATCCATCTTCTCCATCTTCAATCACCTGGCCCTTCCTTTCATGAGGTCTCTAGTTCATTTATCTAAGACGCTCTCGCCCTCCATGCCGCGCTTCTTTTATCATTGTTCTCCTTCACTCAGCCACTGTGGCTCCTCTCATTCGTCCTAACCGAGGTGCTTGTCCTCCATGGTGGCCCTTCTCATTCCTCCTAACCAAGGTGCTTGTCCTCTATGGTGGCTCCTCTCATTCATCCTAACCAAGGTGCTTGTCCTCCATGGTGGCTCCTCTCATTCATCCTAACCAAGGTGCTTGTCCTCTATGGTGGCTCCTCTCATTCATCCTAACCAAGGTGCTTGTCCTCCATGGTGGCTCCTCTCATTCATCCTAACCAAGGTGCTTGTCCTCCATGGTGGCTCCTCTCATTCATCCTAACCAAGGTGCTTGTCCTCCATGGTGGCTCCTCTCATTCATCCTAACCAAGGTGCTTGTCCTCCATGGTGGCTCCTCTCATTCATCCTAACCAAGGTGCTTGTCCTCTATGGTGGCTCCTCTCATTCATCCTAACCAAAGTGCTTGTCCTCCATGGTGGCTCCTCTCATTCGTCCTAACCAAGGTGCTTGTCCTCCATGGTGGCTCCTCTCATTTGTCCTAACCAAGGTGCTTGTCCTCCATGGTGGCTCCTCTCATTCATTCTAACCAAGTTGCTTGTCCTCCATGGTGGCTCATCTCATTTGTCCAAACCAAGGTGCTTGTCCTCCATGGAGGCTCCTCTAATTTGTCCAAACCAAGGTGCTTGTCCTCCATGGAGGCTCCTCTCATTCGTCCAAACCAAGGTGCTTGTCCTCCATGGTGGCTCCTTTCATTCATCCTAACCGAGGTGCTTGTCCTCCATGGAGGCTCCTTTCATTCGTCCTAACCGAGGTGCTTGTCCTCCATGGAGGCTCCTCTCATTCGTCCTAAACAAGGTGCTTTTCCTCCATGGTGGCTCCTCTCTATCATCATAACCAAGGTGCTAGTCCTCCATGGTGGCTCCTCTCTATCATAACCAAGGTGCTTGTCTTCCATGGTGGCTCCTCTCATTCGTCCTAACCAAGGTGCTTGTCCTCCACGGTGGCTCCAGGTCCAGCCCCAGGGCATCCCAATTCAGTGTGGAACCCCCCAGGTCACCGGTATTCACTCACCTCTTCCCAGTCCCAACCGCATATGCGCAGGCTCTCATCAATCGGAAATGTTTGCTGTGCCTATGTCATACAGAATGGCTCTGATTGTTTACAATGGGAAGTGAGAGCGACCGGATCCCCTGCAACTTTGGGCTGTGCGCGCGCTCCCTCCCCAGCCATTCAGATAGGGATGTGCCGCTCTGACTCCCCATTGAAACCTATCGGAGCCATTGGTTGTGGCATCCAGCTGTGATTGGATGAGCCCACGCATGCGCCATTGGACCATGAAGAGGTGAGTTGTACTGGGTGATCTGGTGGTTTCCAATTTGTGATACCCTCAAAGGAACGGGGGCTGCTTTAAGGTCCTCCAGCCTCTTTACTGTAACCCTGCTGTTTCACCTCAGTGGCTGGAGGTCCTCTTTAGGTTCTCAGACTTGTTGTACCTTTTTTTTTTTTTTTTAAATTATTGTACTGGGGGGGTATCTGGGGGGTTTGACATATCGGGATGGCATGGGGGCTGCTTTAAGGACCTCCAGCCTCTGCTGTCCTCACCTCAGTGGCTGGAGGATACCTCCAGACACTGAGGTGAGGAAAGCAGAGGCTGAAGGTATATATATATATATATTTTTTTTATTGTACTGGTGATCTGGGGGGTTCCAATTTGGGATGCCCCCAGCGGGCTGCTTTAAAGCGGACCTTCACTCTAAATAAGAGTCTATCTTATATGTTTCCCACACCCTGTACATACAGATTGCTCACATTAAAAATCATCCTACCTGCATCTACTGCATTTTATAAGCCTTTAAACATCCAAGATGGCGGCTTATGGAAGCTGCCATTTTTGCAGGCAGCCTGCAAACAGGAAGTGCCTGCAAACAGGAAGTGACTGTGCTGCTCTGCATTCTGGGACTGCTGACCTTTCCCTGACCTCAGCTCTGCTCTGTCTGAGCAAAGCACAGCTATAACCCGCCCCCCTGTACCTTATCCCACTCTCCTCTCCTCAGTAAGTGTGATGCTTCTGAGTCAAGATGGCGGCGCCCGTATCCTAAATTCCCGAACAGAGTTGCAGCCCAGTGGGGGAAAGTATAATAAATTAGTGACTAAACATGTAAAATATATTAATTTTAGATGCTGAGGAATTGTTTTTTAAGAGTTTGGGCTTTTCATTAAATCAGGGTGAAGGTCTGGTTTAAGGACCTCCAGCCTCCTTCTTTTTTTTTTTTTTTATTTATTAATTGTAATGGGCGATCTGGGGGGTTCCAATTTGGGATGCCCCCAGTGCATGGGGACTTTAAGGATCTCCAGCCTCTGCCGTTATCACCTCAGTGGCTGTAGGTCCTCTTTAGGTTCAGAGACTTGTTGTACCATGTGTTTTTCCTGCTCTCCATCGCCCCCTAATGCCTGTGTTGTGTCCCGCAGATCTGCCTCCTGGATACACCTACCCCGATGTGCAGTCCTATACCTCTCCTTCTCCGCGCCTCCTGCACTCTGCAGACACTGCTGACCCCGTAACTATGCAAACAGCGTCTGCCGCTGCAGAACCCGAACAGTCCAGGACGTTCACCCCCTCCAAAGCCTCCCCCTGCCCCACGCCAGTTGCTGTTGAGTCGCTGGATTCCACCCAGGAGCTGCCCCGCCTGGGGGAGAAGGACCTGAGCGAGATCTGTAGCCAAGAACCCCCGGCCCCCAAATCCCCCGAGTGCGTGGAAGCCGCCACAATCGCCATAGTGGACAAGCCCGGGGCGGACGACCGAATAGACGAACAAGTGGAATCCGGATGCGCGTTGGCGGCAGAGGAGGTGGAGACGGTTCCGGAGAGCGTCGCTGACTTGGCGGAACAGTTGCCCGGGCTTCCGGAGGAGGCTCTGGTTGCCCCGGTGGCTGCGGAGCAGGAGGTTCAGGAGGACGATGTGGATCGGGGTCTGTTACAGGAAGTCACCATGGAGTTAGATGCTGGGGAAGCTCAAGCAGAGGAAAGAGAGGAGGAGGAGCCACTTGCATCGTCCCCGCCCTATTCACCGGCTGGCTCCGCCCACGAGGAGTCCATTTACTGCTTGGACAACCTGATAGCGGCCAGTATTGCTCTGGGAGATCTCCCGTCTGACCAGGACGAGGCCGACCTACCTGATGACGCCTCGCCCTGCCCCTCCAGCTCCGGGATCCATGGCATCGCCCTGCTCAGTGAGCTGGCCGATCTGGCTCTGCAGGACCAGGGGAAGGATGGGAAAGGTAAGGAGGGCTTTCTGATTGGTTAAAGAGTAACTGACCCTGGACAAAGGGGGGCAGACATGCACCGTGATTGGGCAGGAGGGGCAGAAAATGGGCAATGGGGCCTGCTCATGGGGGGGGGGCAGGATGGGGGGAGCAGGGTAGGTGTGCTTATAATCAGGTGGGTGGTCTGCTCGTAGAGGGTCAGGATGGGAGGGAGTAATGTAGGTCAGGATGGGGGTGCAAGGTAGGTATCCTAGACGGTCATGATGGTGGTGCAAGGTAGGTGTGCTCATAGAGGACCAGGATGGGGATGCAAGGTAGGTGTGCTCATAGAGGGCCAGGATGGGGATGCAAGGTAGGTGTGCTCATAGAGGGCCAGGATGGGGGCGAAATGTAGGTGTGCTCATAGGGGTCAGAATGGGGTTGCAAGGTAGGTGTGTGGCTAGGAGGCAGGATGGGGGGCAAAGGGTAGGTGTGCTTATAGGAGGCAGGATGGGCGTGCAAGGTAGGTGTCCTCATAGGGGTCAGAATGGGGGTGCAAGGTAGGTGTCCTCATAGGGGTCAGAATGGGGTTGCAAGGTAGGTGTCCTCATAGAGGACCAGGATGGGGATGCAAGGTAGGTGTGCTCATAGAGGGCCAGGATGGGGATGCAAGGTAGGTGTGCTCATAGAGGGCCAGGATGGGGGCGAAATGTAGGTGTGCTCATAGGGGTCAGAATGGGGGTGCAAGGTAGGTGTGTGCATACGAGGCAGGATGGGGGGCAAAAGGTAGGTGTGCTTATAGGAGGCAGGATGGGCGTGCAAGGTAGGTGTCCTCATAGGGGTCAGAATGGGCGTGCAAGGTAGGTGTCCTCATAGGGGTCAGAATGGGCGTGCAAGGTAGGTGTCCTCATAGGGGTCAGAATGGGCGTGCAAGGTAGGTGTCCTCATAGGGGTCAGAATGGGGGTGCAAGGTAGGTGTCCTCATAGGGGTCAGGATGGGGGTGCAAGGTAGGTGTGCTCCCAAGTGCTCACTTCCTGTCTCCCCATTCGGGATTCCCCCATATAGAGTTAGTCCGGTGCAGAGCGTCCCGAGTGCTCACTTCCTGTCTCCCCATTCGGGATTCCCCCATATAGAGTTAGTCCGGTGCAGAGCGACCCCGTGCTCACTTCCTGTCTCCCCATTCGGGATTCCCCCATATAGAGTTGGTCCGGTGCGGAGCGTCCCGAGTGCTCACTTCCTGTCTCCCCATTCGGGATTCCCCCATATAGAGTTAGTCCGGTGCAGAGCGTCCCGAGTGCTCACTTCCTGTCTCCCCATTCGGGATTCCCCCATATAGAGTTGGTCCGGTGCGGAGCGTCCCGAGTGCTCACTTCCTGTCTCCCCATTCGGGATTCCCCCATATAGAGTTAGTCCGGTGCAGAGCGTCCCGAGTGCTCACTTCCTGTCTCCCCATTCGGGATTCCCCCATATAGAGTTGGTCCGGTGCAGAGTGTCCCCAGTACTCGTCTCCTGTCTCCCCATTCGGGATTCCCCCATATAGAGTTAGTCCGGTGCAGAGCTTCCCATGTGCTCACTTCCTGTCTCCCCA
Organism: Gastrophryne carolinensis; assembly: GCA_027917425.1. Classification (NCBI taxonomy): domain Eukaryota; kingdom Metazoa; phylum Chordata; class Amphibia; order Anura; family Microhylidae; genus Gastrophryne; species Gastrophryne carolinensis. The sequence continues at coordinate 195,388,954 of CM051243.1, forward strand.
TTCGGGATTCCCCCATATAGAGTTAGTCCGGTGCAGAGCTTCCCATGTGCTCACTTCCTGTCTCCCCATTCGGGATTCCCCCATATAGAGTTAGTCCGGTGCAGAGCGACCCCGTGCTCACTTCCTGTCTCCCCATTCGGGATTCCCCCATATAGAGTTAGTCCGGTGCAGAGCTTCCCATGTGCTCACTTCCTGTCTCCCCATTCGGGATTCCCCCATATAGAGTTAGTCTGGTGCAGAGCGACCCCGTGCTCACTTCCTGTCTCCTTGTTCCGCAGCCAGCGCAGAGGAGACGCGCGTCTCGGATCTTCAGGTCTTCGCCACTATCGCCGCCGCCTGGTCTTTGGCGGAAGCCGACAGTTTGGACAGCGCTAAACCAACCTGTCACCTGGCGTGCTGCCCAGCCGCGGCCCCCCGCATCCGGCTCTCGCACAGGACCTATAGCTGGACGCCCAAAACCAAACCGGTAAGTGTTTTTTTGGGGGGGTTTAAGACTCGCCCCGTTGCTACTCATGTGGCTTATGCGACCGCCAGTGGCCCCTTGTGGCAACCAGTTGCTGGGTGGAAAAGGAAACGTGTGGGCTCAAGATATCCCATCAGAGGACCACTGGAGGGGCTGGACCCAGAGGTAGGTGAGCATTTTGCCTCATATCTGGCTCTGCTTTTAACTTTAAAGCAGAACAAAACCCACCAGCGGCTGGCCTTGAATCGAAGATTCCAGGGCTGGATGTCGCCTTTCCTCACGGGGCATTCCAGGGCACTTGTACACACTCACCTTTCCCCACTGAGCATGTGCTCATACACAATCACCTTTCCCCACTGAGCATGTGCACATACACACTCCCCTTTCCCCACTGAGCATGTGCACATACACACTCACCTTTCCCCACTGAGCATGTGCACATACACACTCCCCTTTCCCCACTGAGCATGTGCCCGTACACACTCACCTTTCCCCACTGAGCATGTGCACATACACACTCCCCTTTCCCCACTGAGCATGTGCCCGTACACACTCACCTTTCCCCACTGAGCATGTGCACATACACACTCCCCTTTCCCCACTGAGCATGTGCCCGTACACACTCACCTTTCCCCACTGAGCATGTGCACATACACACTCCCCTTTCCCCACTGAGCATGTGCCCGTACACACTCACCTTTCCCCACTGAGCATGTGCTCATACACAATCACCTTTCCCTACTGAGCATGTGCACATACACACTCCCCTTTCCCCACTGAGCATGTGCCCGTACACACTCACCTTTCCCCACTGAGCATGTGCACATACACACTCACCTTTCCCCACTGAGCATGTGCTCATACACACTCCCCTTTCCCCACTGAGCATGTGCACATACACACTCACCTTTCCCCACTGAGCATGTGCACATACACACTCACCTTTCCCCACTGAGCATGTGCACATACACACTCCCCTTTCCCCACTGAGCATGTGCACATACACACTCCCCTTTCCCCACTGAGCATGTGCACATACACACTCACCTTTCCCCACTGAGCATCCCAGGGCGCCTGTACACACTCCCCTTTCCCCACTGAGCATGTGCACATACACACTCCCCTTTCCCCACTGAGCATGTGCACATACACACTCACCTTTCCCCACTGAGCATGTGCACATACACACTCCCCTTTCCCCACTGAGCATGTGCACATACACACTCCCCTTTCCCCACTGAGCATGTGCACATACACACTCCCCTTTCCCCACTGAGCATGTGCACATACACACTCCCCTTTCCCCACTGAGCATGTGCACATACACACTCCCCTTTCCCCACTGAGCATGTGCCCGTACACACTCACCTTTCCCCACTGAGCATGTGCACATACACACTCCCCTTTCCCCACTGAGCATGTGCACATACACACTCCCCTTTCCCCACTGAGCATGTGCACATACACACTCACCTTTCCCCACTGAGCATGTGCTCATACACACTCCCCTTTCCCCACTGAGCATGTGCACATACACACTCACCTTTCCCCACTGAGCATGTGCACATACACACTCACCTTTCCCCACTGAGCATGTGCACATACACACTCCCCTTTCCCCACTGAGCATGTGCACATACACACTCCCCTTTCCCCACTGAGCATGTGCACATACACACTCCCCTTTCCCCACTGAGCATGTGCACATACACACTCCCCTTTCCCCACTGAGCATGTGCACATACACACTCCCCTTTCCCCACTGAGCATGTGCACATACACACTCCCCTTTCCCCACTGAGCATGTGCACATACACACTCCCCTTTCCCCACTGAGCATGTGCCCGTACACACTCACCTTTCCCCACTGAGCATGTGCACATACACACTCACCTTTCCCCACTGAGCATGTGCCCGTACACACTCACCTTTCCCCACTGAGCATGTGCTCATACACACTCACCTTTCCCCACTGAGCATGTGCTCATACACACTCACCTTTCCCCACTGAGCATGTGCCCGTACACACTCACCTTTCCCCACTGAGCATGTGCTCATACACACTCACCTTTCCCCACTGAGCATGTGCACATACACACTCACCTTTCCCCACTGAGCATGTGCACATACACACTCACCTTTCCCCACTGAGCATGTGCACATACACACTCACCTTTCCCCACTGAGCATCCCAGGGCGCCTGTACACACTCACCTTTCCCCAGTCCAATACTGCACGTGCAGGCTCTCGTCCAATGAGAGCTGCCTGCTGAGCTGAAGTAATTCATCAGGCGGCTCTAATTGTTAAAGGGGAGCGTGCAGTGTCCCTGGCTTTGTGCGCACGCTTCCGCCCCAGCCATTCACACACGGCAGCACGCGCTCCCCATTATAGTCAATGAGAGCCCTTTGCCAACAGATGTAAACCTAGCAAATGTCTCTCATTGGCTGAGATCTGTTCCATAGAACGCTGTGTGAAACACCCCAATTTGCCCAGTAAATTGGCAAATTGGGGAGCTTCACCCAGCGGAATGTTCCAGGGAACCGAACTTAACCCGGGAAAGTCAAAATCCCAGGTTTTGTTCTGCTTTAAGCCTGCAGGGCATCCCAGATCTGAAAGGCTGCCCTTAGGGAGAGTGTTCAGCAATACTAAAGTCTTTTATAACTTTGGGGCCACATTTAAACCAGATTTTTGGGTTTCCTGGCGATTTTTATACCATGGGGGCATCCGGATGCCTTGGGGGCGGGGTGGTTAGCAGACC
>CM051243.1:195392374-195478885 GCA_027917425.1 Gastrophryne carolinensis
TGCGCCCACACCGGCCATTCACAATGCTGCCCTGCTAAAGGGATATTGGGGATGTGGCCGCTGGAACAGGGAAGAAGGTGAGGTCTGGGCATCCTGAATCTGGATGCCCCAGGGGGACTGAGTATGCCTGCCCTGTTTAGTCTCATAGACTCCAGGGTGGGTTGTGGTCCACTTTAATAAGAAGAGAAGGTTAAAAGAGAGACGATGGAGGGAATGTGAAAAAGAAAAGATGAAAAAAAGGTTAAGAGAGAGACAATGGAGGGAATGTGAAAAAGAAAAGCTGAAAAAAAAATGGGATGACCTAGAAAGGAGAGATGGAGATTGAAGGAATTTGATAAGGAGGGGAGGGAAATTAGAGAGAATGAATCAATGAGGGAATGAATCAATGAGAGAATGAATCAATGAGAGAATGAATCAATGAGAGAATGAATCAATGAGAGAATGAATCAATGAGAGAATGAATCAATGAGGGAATGAATCAATGCCAAGCGCGCTGGCGGCCGCATCCCCTGTTACCCTCTAACAGGGAGCGCGCCCACACCGGCCATTCACAATGCTGCCCTGCTAAAGGGATATTGGGGATGTGGCCGCTGGAACAGGGAAGAAGGTGAGGTCTGGGCATCCTGAATCTGGATGCCCCAGGGGGACTGAGTATGCCTGCCCTGTTCTAGTCTCATAGACTCCAGGGTGGGTTGTGGTCCACTTTAATAAGAGAAGGTTAAAAGAGACGATGGAGGGAATGTGAAAAAGAAAAGCTGAAAAAAAATGGGATGATCTAGAAAGGAGAGATGGAGATTGAAGGAATTTGATAAGGAGGGGAGGGAAATTAGAGAGAATGAATCAATGAGGGAATGAATCAATGAGGGAATGAATCAATGCGAGAATGAATCAATGCGAGAATGAATCAATGCGAGAATGAATCATTGAGAGAATGAATCAATGAGGGAATTAATCTATGAGGGAATTAATCTATGAGGGAATGAATCAATGAGGGAATGAATCAATGAGGGAATGAATCAATGAGGGAATTAATCTATGAGGGAATTAATCTATGAGGGAATTAATCTATGAGGGAATTAATCTATGAGGGAATGAATCTATGAGGGAATGAATCTATGAGGGAATGAATCTATGAGGGAATGAATCAATGAGAGAATGAATCAATGAGGGAATGAATCAATGAGGGAATGAATCAATGAGAGAATGAATCAATGAGAGAATGAATCAATGAGGGAATGAATCAATGCGAGAATGAATCAATGAGGGAATAAATCAATGAGGGAATAAATCAATGAGGGAATAAATCAATGAGGGAATAAATCAATGAGGGAATGAATCAATGAGGGAATGAATCAATGAGGGAATGAATCAATGAGGGAATGAATCAATGAATCAATGAGAGAATGAATCAATGAGAGAATGAATCAATGAGGGAATGAATCAATGAGGGAATGAATCAATGAGGGAATGAATCAATGAGGGAATGAATCAATGAGGGAATGAATCAATGAGGGAATGAATCAATGAATCAATGAGAGAATGAATCAATGAGAGAATGAATCAATGAGAGAATGAATCAATGAGAGAATGAATCAATGAGAGAATGAATCAATGAGAGAATGAATCAATGAGAGAATGAATCAATGAGGGAATAAATCAATGAGGGAATAAATCAATGAGGGAATGAATCAATGAGGGAATGAATCAATGAGGGAATGAATCAATGAGGGAATGAATCAATGAATCAATGAGAGAATGAATCAATGAGAGAATGAATCAATGAGGGAATGAATCAATGAGGGAATGAATCAATGAGGGAATGAATCAATGAGGGAATGAATCAATGAATCAATGAGAGAATGAATCAATGAGAGAATGAATCAATGAGGGAATGAATCAATGAGAGAATGAATCAATGAGAGAATGAATCAATGAGGGAATGAATCAATGAGGGAATGAACCAATGAGAGAATGAACCAATGAGGGAATGAATCAATGAGAGAATGAATCAATGAGGGAATGAATCAATGAGGGAATGAATCAATGAGGGAATGAATCAATGAGGGAATGAATCAATGCGGGAATGAACCAATGCGAGAATGAATCAATGAGGGAATGAACCAATGCGAGAATGAACCAATGCGAGAATGAACCAATGCGAGAATGAACCAATGCGAGAATGAACCAATGCGAGAATGAACCTATGCGAGAATGAACCAATGCGAGAATGTGACCGATCTGGGGGAAAAGGAGAAAATCAAGAGTGTAAGAGAAAGCAAGAGTTGAATAGGGCTGGAAAAAGAGGAAAAAATATGAATGCAAAGAAAGAATGAACAAGAGATAAAAGAAACTGGAAAAACAATTGAGGAAAGAAAGTCAGTGAAAGAGAAAAGAGAATAAATGAGAGAAAATAGAAAAGAAACTTGAAACGAGATTGAGGAAAGAAAGTGAAAGAACGAATGAGAGAAGAAACTGGAAAAGGCAGATGGGAAGAAAGAAAGAGAGAATTTAAGGGACAAACGTTGGCGTTTCCCTGGGGCATCCCAACAGTTTGAATGCCCCCTGGATGCCTGTACACACTCAGTTTAGAAATGTACAAGGTATAATTACAAAGTAAAACATATAGTAAAGGGAACAATACAAACTAGATGCCACAAGGTTCAAACCGAGTGTTGTGAGCGCAGGAGACAATAGGAGAGAGAGCCCGGGCCTTGCGAGCTTGGAAATGGTCTCACGGTCTGTCTGTCTGTCTGTCCATCTGTAGGGGCGTGCGGCATCACCAGCCCGGAGAGCGAGGTCAAGATCCGCAAGCGCTCCGCTAAGCTGGAAGCCCGGGCGGACAAGACGCTGAAGAAGAAATCGCTGAGCCACAAAGCGGGGAAACCCGACGGGAGCGTGAAGCGCAAACTGCTGACGGACAGCCGCCCGCTGACGCCCAGCAAGGCCTTTTTCTGCCCCCCAAACCAGGTCCTGAAGAAGGACAAGAAGAATTTAAACATCCAGGTCAGTGGCTTTTCTCTCTGATTGGGCTCACGCGGGTGACCAGTGCGGGTCGCCCTAGGCTGCAGCACCCCTCTGTATTGTACTGGAACACCCGCTGGTTACTTTAAAGTGGACCAAAACCCAGGATTTTGACCATCCCAGGGTTTGGTCCATGCCCAGCTCTGCGGTCGACCAGTAAAACCTCACCTGCATGCGCAGGCCTCCGTCCAATCGGAGCACTCGGCTGCTTTCGGATAGACTCGGCTCTTAGCCGAGTGGATGTTGGAGGGCGGCGGGGATGCGGGTGCTGGTGCTCTTGGCTGTTTTCAGATAGACTTGGCTCTCGGCCAAAAGGGTGTCAGAGGGTGGTGGGGATGCGGCTGTCTGCACACTTCGCCAAGTCTACCCGAAGGCGGCCAAGTGTGCCGGCAGCCGCATCCCTGCTGCCCTCTATATCCTTCTCGGCTAAGAGCCAAGTCTATCCCTAAGCAACCAAGTGTGCCAGTCACCACATCCCCGCCACCCTCTAACACCATCTTGGCTAAGAGTCGAGTCTATCCCTAAGCAACCAAGTGTGCCTAAAGGGTGGCGGGGATGCGGCCACTGGCAAAGAACCTGAGTCTATCCGAAAGCAGCCAAGTGCGCCAGTGGCTGCATCCCTGCCGCCCTTTAACACCCTCTTGGCTAAAAGCTGAGTCTATCCAAAAGCAGCCAAGTGCGCCAGTGGCTGCATCCCCGCTGCCCTCTAACACCCTCTCTGCTGAGAGCTGAGTCTATCCGAAAACAGCCAAGTGTGCCAGTGGCCGCATCCCCGCCACCCTCTAACACCCTCTCTGCTAAGAGCCAAATCTATCCAAATCTGAAAGCAGCCAAGTGCACCCGCATCCCCGCCACCCTCTAACACCCTTTTGGCTAAGTGCACCAGCAGCCGCATCCCTGTCGCCCTTTAACAGTGTACGTGACTGCACCGGCCATTCACCGCTAAAGGTATAGCTTACAGTGGCCTGCGCATGCGGGACCAAGCGTGCCAGCAGCCGCATCCCCGCTGCCCTCTAACATCCTCTCTGCTAAGAGCCGAGTCTATCCCAAAGCAGCCAAGTGTGCCAGTGGCCACATCCCAGCCACCCTTTAACAGGGTGTGTGACTGCACCGGCCATTCACAGATGCCTGGTGCGGGTGCCCACCTAAATAAATGTATAGCTTACGGTGGCCTGCGCATGCGGGGCCAAGCATGCCAACAGCCGCATCCCCGCTGCCCTCTAACACCCTTTTGGCTAAGAGCTGAGTCTATAGCTTACGGCGGCCTGCGCATGTGGGACCAAGGCTGAAAAGTGACAGATATGGTGATCTGGTCCCCGCCGGAGTGGATTTAGCTGCAATGGGACGTCGCCCGCCCCTTCCCCAACCTTAGACGTTAAATAAAACGTATCCAATAAATCATTGCGTCTTATGTTTTCTAGCGGAAGAATGGCGTGCTGAGTCTCACCCTGACGTCGCGGTCGCCTAAGAACCTTCTAAAGCAAGGCATCAAGATGGGGAGGCTAAAGTCCAAACAGGTACTGAATGGTTCTCTTATGTATATACTGTATGTTCTCTGTATCTTATGTGTATACTGTATGTTCTCTGTATCTTATGTGTATACTGTATGTTCTCTGTATCTTATGTGTATACTGTATGTTCTCTGTATCTTATGTGTATACTGTATGTTCTCTGTATCTTATGTGTATACTGTATGTTCTCTGTATCTTATGTGTATACTGTATGTTCTCTATCTTATGTGTATATACTGTATGTTCTCTGTATCTTATGTGTATACTGTATGTTCTCTGTATCTTATGTGTATATACTGTATGTTCTCTGTATCTTATGTGTATACTGTATGTTCTCTATCTTATGTGTATATACTGTATGTTCTCTGTATCTTATGTGTATACTGTATGTTCTCTGTATCTTATGTGTATACTGTATGTTCTCTGTATCCTATGTGTATACTGTATGTTCTCTGTATCTTATGTATATACTGTATGTTCTCTGTATCCTATGTGTATACTGTATGTTCTCTGTATCTTATGTGTATACTGTATGTTCTCTGTATCCTATGTGTATACTGTATGTTCTCTGTATCTTATGTATATACTGTATGTTCTCTGTATCCTATGTGTATACTGTATGTTCTCTGTATCTTATGTATATACTGTATGTTCTCTGTATCCTATGTGTATACTGTATGTTCTCTGTATCTTATGTGTATACTGTATGTTCTCTGTATCTTATGTGTATACTGTATGTTCTCTGTATCTTAGGATAGATGTGTGCTTATCCCAGACATGTTTAAATTTAGTGACTTGATTTTTCAACCACCTCTGCTGAAAGTTAGTTCCCGGCATCTACTACTCCTTCTGTAATATATTATTTTCTAACATTGCTCCTGATCTTCCCCCCAACCAGCTTCAGGTTGGGCCCCTTGTTCTATCATTAAGCTTCTTCTTAAAACACTTCCCTCCTGAACCTTATTCCCTTGTGTCACATATATAAAGGTCTCCATCATGTCCTCTCTCCCTTCTTTCCTCCAGACTGTACAGATTAAGTTCTTTAAGTCTCTCCTGATCAGTTTTAAGCTTAAGTCCTTCCACCATTTTTGTTGCCGGCCTTTGGACCCGTTCTATTTGAATAATGTATTTTTGCAGGTAAGGTCTCCAGAACTGCACACAGTATTCTAGCTGTGGCCTCACCAGGGCTCTATACAGCGGCATCACAACCTCCCTCTTCCTACTGGTGATGCCTCGAGCTATGCAGCCGGGCATCCTGCTTGCTTTTCCCACTGCCTGGCTACACTGTCCAATCATCTTGCAGCTATCAGTAATCAGTACCCCTAAATCTCTCTCCTCCGAGGTCCTGGATAACACAGTGCTGCCCATACGGTGCTCAGAGCCGGGATTACTTCCACCCAAGTGCAGGATTTTTACATTTAAATCCGTCCGTGCTGCAACGTGTGGTCTTGTTCTTCCCGCAGGAGCGTGGACGCGCGGTCAGTCGCCTGCTGCAGAGCTTTGCCGTGGAAGACGACTTCCAGTTCGACGACAACAGCAGCTTCTCAGAAGAGGAGGAAGAGGCGGCCGGCTCAACGGCCAAGAACAAATGTAAGGGCCCGGAAGGATGGAGAGCGCATGCTGAGCGCCGGGAGGTCGGGGCGGCCCCTAATATTCTATTGATTTTATTATTTCCTTCCAGCTCACATCTGCGCCTTGTCCAAGACGGATCTGAAGGAAGGTTTGCAGGTCCTTATTCCCAAGGAGGACAATCTACTGTACGCAGCCAGTATTCGAAGTCTGCAGCCCCCGGACATGTGAGTCACTGGAAAAGGTTTACGTTTAAAGCGGATCTTCACCCTGAATAAGAGCCCATCTTATATGTTTCCCACACCCTGTATATACAGATGGCCCACATTAATCCGGACCCTCACCCTGAATAAGAGCCTAACTTATATATTCTCGGTGTGCCACACACCCCGCTTCCCCTTTAATACTTACGATCGGGTTACTCCACCAGCAGGTGGCGACGTGCAGGGAGAAGTCTTGAAAACGAGCCCCTTCCGGCCTATATATACCTGGGACCTCCCACTGAATCACCAGTTTTTTTCTCTCTGCATGAAGCGACAAGACAGAAGAAAGAAGTCTCCTGCTTGCAGGTAGCCGGGGTAAAATCCGGCATCCCCTTTTGGTCTATTTCTGCCCAGTTCTTGTGTGTTTATTATGCCTAGTTAAACGGAAGCCTCCCAGCCTAGGCTGCGGGCTGGGCAAAGGTAGATGGCACTTTAGGTGCCTAGGAGCTTATCTCCTCCGCTCGACCCCACTTGTGGGGCAATGCGGCTATCCGGCTGGTGATCCGGATTTGGGATGCCCCTGTCCCGATGTCCCTTTAGGTCACCTTCTCCCGCTTGACCTTCTCCCTTCGCTAGGGGGGGGGGGGGGGGGGTGTGTAATGTGCATGAGTGCTTTACTTTACTGTGAAAAGGTCTTGGCAGTTTTTAGTGTCAGCGCATGGACAGGGCTGCTGGGGCCTGTTTTTGACTGCACGTTTGTTTGTTTTACCCTCTCTTTGCGGTTGCGGCTCGCCATTGGTCGAGCCGCGTCACTAGGGGGGGGGCCGCACTCTCTGCGGCCTCGCTCTGAGTGTTAAGGGGGCGTGGCCGGGACGTCCTGTCTCCGGGTCCGCCCCTCGCTTCCCTGGTCTCATTAGAGACCTGGACGCTGCAGCAGCTGGGGGAAGAGCTTCCTTGCGGCAGAAAACTTCACAGGTAAACGGCCCCACCATTGCGCACGTGGGGCCGTTCTTATGCTATGGCTGCTTGTGCAGCATTTTTCTCCCTGGGGCATTTCTACTCATGGGGAATGTTGATTTTAGCACATAGGTGGGATATGTGCTCCAGTGGCTGCGATTGTTCACTTTACCATTGTGATGTATGTGTATTTGTGTATATATATATATATATATATATATATATATATTTATATATTTAATGTGTAGTGTGTAGGTATGTGTATATATATATATATTTATATGTGTATATATATATTTATATGTGTGTATATATATATATGTATGGGCATGTATTTATACACAGTATGTGCTCTGATTTTTTTGCACTCTGCATTGCCTTGAAATTACATGTGTCATGTATATTTATTCAAGATGTTTAAGCTAGCCATATATGTTTGCCTTATTGGTTATGTATGATTGTAGCTGGGGGACTGACTGTGGTCTCTTTTCCCCCACAGATTCTGGGATCCCCTCACTGCAGTGGCTCTCCCGGTCTGTTATACCTGGCTAGTCTTAGTCTCTAAATTGGGATTTTCCTAGGTTTAAAAAAAAAAAAAATCCTCCCACTTCCGGGACTTTAATTACAAAGGGGCATCCCGGGTTGCTTATTGCGTAAAACCCTGGGTTGCTGCGAATACCACAAATTCACCATATGGAGGCTTCCAATGTTACCGGAAATGGCTCCTCTGGGCTATCCAGGTTGTGTGGGGGTTGTGGGGTTCCGCTCCCAGGCGATGATGTCATATTATGCGTTCCATGTGCTCAGCAGAACATTGCGCGCCAGTCCGTTGCTCCGGCTTCTGGCTCCTCGCAATTTCCGTCATCTCCTATCCCCCCCAACCTAGTCCGGACCCCGTGTGACACTGTCAAAGATGGGGATTCGCATTCCGAGGTGCATGCGCGGTCGGCCAACCTCGAGAAAATTATCTCCGCTTCAGTACCTGCCCCGGAGGATGAGGTATCTGAATTTTTGGATTATTCCGATTGTCCCCCTGATGAGGAGGGGGAACTTCTTGAGGAGTCGGATGAGCCTGCAGACCAGCTATTGTTTGATACTGCTGGTGATCAGGCTGTGGGGGTGTCCCTTGACACTCCTTCTATTTTGGCTCAAATGTTTAAAGTTTTGGCCTTGGATCCGCCTGCAGTGGTTCCTCTGCCAAAAGGTGAGTTGTTTGATGTGCCCCAGCCGCGTTTGGTGTTTCCCAGGCAACAGCACTTTGAGAAGCTTGTCCTTAAAGAATGGGAACAACCCACGCGCCTGGCTGGAACTCCTCCTAATTGGGATAAGCGTTATCCCTTTCCAGAGGACTTGGTGAAGCTTTGGTCAGTGCCCCCCGAAGTCGACACCCCGGTGTTGGGGTTGACTGGCCTGGCTGCGTTGCACCTTTCTGGCACCACTACCATTAAGGATGGTGAGGATCGTCGGATTGATCAATTGGCTCGCCATGGTTTTATCAGTGCCGGCTCGACACTACGGCCAATTTGTGCTTCGGCGCTTCTTCTGTTGGCTGTTAGATCCATGATTAGGGATCTGCTTGCAGATCTTGATCCCGCTTGTGATATGATTAGCTCTCTCAAGCAGTGCGAGCCGTTTGTTTCTTGCCCTGACTGCTCAGGACGATGCTCTTGCGACGAGTAGCAGGACAGCGGCATTGCTGGTGGCTATTCGTCGGTCTATATGGCTGCGCCAGTGGACGGCGGACCTTAATTCTAAAAGGGCGCTTACAGCGCTACCCTTCGTAGGTTTACGCCTTTTTGGCGAGAAATTGGATGCTGTTACCAAGGATGGCAAGTTGCCTCAATTCAAGAAACCTCGTCGCTCCTTCAGGGGTGCGAGTTCCTTTAGTCCCTCCTTTCGAGGAGCTAGAGCGGGCAGAGGGGCTTCCCTTTCCGTTACCGGGGCTGTAGGTTGGTCCCGGGGAAGAGGTCGTGGCCGTCCCGGTCAGTCCTGGGGCGCCAAGCCCAAACCTACTGCTAAGCCCGCTCAGCAATGAGGGGCTGCCCTCACCTGTGCGGGTGGGGGGACAATTGCGACACTCCTCCCTGGTTTCAGGCCGGGAGTCTCAGGACACACAGATCTGGGAGGTGGTGTCGCCCGGTTACAAACCGGAGTTCGAGTCTCGCCCTCCTTCACGGTTTTTCCTGGAAATGGCGGTCATCCGGCCGGTGCCGCGCTTAGAGGTGGGCCTCGGTTTTTACACCATTCTCTTCGCAGTCCCCTAGAAGGACGGGTCAGCTTGCCCCGTCCTGCATCTGAAGTTTTTCAAACTTCCCAGGTTCCCCCTTGCTCTAGCCAGGGTGGTGTCCTTTCGGGGAATACGGATTTTGGTCAACACAGGGTGTTGCTCACTCAGTCCAAGGTTTGTCTGATTCAGGAGTTGGTTTGGATCCTTCTTTCCAATCCTTGGCCATCTGTTCTGGAGCTGAGAGCCTTCCGTCTGGTTCTTGCTCTTTTGTCCCATCATGGCCTGGGCCTTCTGGTTCAGCTACGCTCGGACAGTCAAGCAGCGGTTGCTTACTTCAATCATCAGGGAGGGACTTCCAGTCTGGGTGCTCTCGGAGTGGAGTCCCTGATCCTGACCTGGGCGAAGACACATGTTCCTTGTCTCTCGGCAGTCTGCAGTCCGCTCCGGTGGGGGACACAATTGCAGGCTCCCGATCTTTGTGTCGCCCTCCCAGGATGCTCTGGCGGCGGAAGCCATATCCCTGAGCTGGGGGAACCCGGGTTTTCTGTTCCTGTTTCCTCCGATACTCATGCTAGGCCGAGTGGTACGGAAGCTGGTTCTGGAAAGGGTGTCCGCCATTCTCGTGGCCCCAAGAGGACCAAGATGAGTGTGGTGCGCAGACATCGTTTGGCTGACAGTAAATCAGCTCATTCTGCCTCTTCGGTCCGGTCCGCTCGCTCAGGGTCAGCTGTCTTACCCCAGTTTACTAAGGCTGGTTTTGATGGCTTGGCTGCTGAGACCTCCATCTTGAAGGAGGAGGGTCTTTCTGACTCGGTTATTAAGACTCTGATCGCTGCCCGAAAGAGGTCTTCTTCTATCACCTACTATAGGACTTGGAAAACCTATATCGCTTGGTGTGAGGTTAGATCTTTGCCTTGTAGGGTCTTTTAGGTCTCCAGGATTCTGGAGTTTTTACAATCAGGGCTGGACTCTGGTCTTCAGCTGAGTACTTTGAAAGGGCAGGTTTCTGCCTTATCTATCTTTTTTCAGAAGCGTTTTGCGCTTCTTCCTTTAGTTAAAACTTTTTTCCAGGGGGTTACGCATGTGCGGCCTCCCAGGAAACCATTACTCCCTGTTTGGGACTTGAATTTGGTTCTTTCTGCTCTTCAGGCTCCTCCCTTTGAGCCTTTGCAAGATATTGCTTTGTCTACCCTGACTCAGAAGATTGTCTTCTTGGTAGCTATCACTTCGGTTCGGCGTGTCTCGGAGTTGGCGGCCTTGTCGATTCAGGCGCCCTACTTTGAGACGCATCAGGACAAAGTGGTCTTCCTAAGGACTTTCTTCCTAAGGTTGTTTCTGCTTTTCATTTGAATCAGGATATTGTTCTTCCCTCCCTGTGTGGGTTTTGCATTGTTTGGATGTAGTACGCTGTGTTAAGTACTATTTGATTATTACGTCTCCTTTTTGTAAAACTGATGCCGTTTTTGTTATGCCCTGTGGGCCTAGGAAGGGTTTGGCGCCGGCCAAATCTTCCATTAGCAAATGGATTTGTCAGGCCATTATTGCGGCCTATTCTGCTAAGGGGAAAGTTCCCCCTTTTCGTATCACTGCTCATTCTACTCGCGCCGTTGGAGCGTCCTGGGCTTTTCAGCACCAGGCTTCTGTTGAACAGGTTTGTAAGGCCGCCACTTGGTCTTCTGTTCACACTTTTTCACAAGTTTTACAAAGTTGATGTGCGAGCCTCAGCGGATGCTGTGTTTGGCCGCAAAGTTCTGCAGACTGTAGTCATTTAAGTTATGCTTCACCTGGCCTTTGGATACCCATCCCTTGTGGACACTGCTTTTGGATGTCCCGATCGTAAGTATTAAAGGGGAAGCGGGGTGTGTGACACACTGAGAATAATACCAGTTTGTGAGTACTCACCTGAAAAATGGATATTGTCAGTGTGCCACACCCCCCGCTTCACCCGCCCTTTTCGGCATCCCGAATCCTTTATATGGTGAAGCTTTTCTTTATTTTTAGGTTACCGTTGGATTTCCTGGTACCTTGTCTTTCTGCTTTTTAAATAACTGGTGATTCAGTGGGAGGTCCCAGGTATATATAGGCCGGAAGGGGCTCGTTTTCAAAACTTCTCCCTGCACGTCGCCACCTGCTGGTGGAGTAACCCGATCGTAAGTATTAAAGGGGAAGCGGGGTGTGTGACACACTGACAATATCCATTTTTCAGGTGAGTACTCACAAAATGGTATTGTTTCCCACACCCTGTACATACAGATTGCCCACATTAATCCGGACCTTCACCCTGAATAAGAGCCTATCTTATATGTTTCCCACATCCTGTACATACAGATTGCTCACATTAATCCGGACCCTCACCCTGAATAAGAGCCTATCTTATATGTTTCCCACATCCTGTACATACAGATTGCTCACATTAATCCGGACCCTCACCCTGAATAAGAGCCTATCTTATATGTTTCCCACACCCTGTACATACAGATTGCTCACATTAAAAATCATCCTACCTGCATCTACTGCATGTTATGAGACTTTAAACATCCAAGATGGCGGCCCATGGAGGTGCAGGCTGCCTGCAAACAAAGTCTCCTCTGACTGTGTCGCTCTGCATTCTGGGATTGCTGACCTTTCACTGACCCCAGCTCTGCTCTGTTTGTGCAGAGCACAGCTATAACCCCGCCCCCTGCACTTTTGACCCCTCTCAGCTCCTCGGTACGTGATGCTACTGAACCAAGATGGCAGCGCCTGTATCCTAGAGTGCTGAACAGAGTTGCAGGCCAGTGAGGGAAACAATAAAAGAAGTGACTAAAAACATTACATCTATTAATTTTAGATGCTAGGGAATGGTTTTATAAGGGTTTGGGCATTTCATTAAATGATGTTAAAGGTCCACTTTAAGTTGAGTCGGGGTGTTGGGCCTCAATGCGGAGGCATCCCGAATTCCCCGCTGTGTGTATCCACCGCCGGTCGCCCCCATATACTCACCTTTCTGTTGCTCCCACAGCACAGACTCGGGCGAGAACGAGCGTGCTGATTGGCTGACCGACGCGCTCGCTTTCACACTGCTCCGCTGACAGCCATCAAGATGAATAAGGAGCCAAGTGTAGCAGAGAGCACCGTCAGCCGCATCCCCCGCTCACTTTCTAGCCGTGGCCTGCAACGCCCATTCAGAAAGAGCGGGTGCGCTCACGGCTAAAGCTGAGCGGGGGTGCGGCCACAGGTGAGTGCCGAGGGCTCAGAGAGAAGGAGAGTGTATTGGGGCTTCCAGGGGTTTCACACAGAGGGGCATCCCAAATGGGGGTCAAGGACCAAGACCCGGCATTGTCAAAATCCCGGATTTTGGACTACTTTAAGGGAACCTCGGAGAGCTTTTGGGACTCTACACCCCTTTCATTTCCTATTGTACAACCCTACCAAAAAGTAAGGTGGGGCCAGGGGCGCCTCTGGCTGTGCACGCCTGCTGGTTTGGGGGGTGCGCACATGAGGTGGGCAGGGAGGGGCGCCGGGGATGCCATCAGAGGCCCGCGCTTGTGCCATGAAAGCCGACGTTCACTGTAACAATACACAGGCATCCGTAAGTGGTGGGAGAGCTTTCATCCAGCTT
Source organism: Gastrophryne carolinensis (assembly GCA_027917425.1). Lineage (NCBI taxonomy): Eukaryota > Metazoa > Chordata > Amphibia > Anura > Microhylidae > Gastrophryne > Gastrophryne carolinensis. The sequence continues at coordinate 195,405,464 of CM051243.1, forward strand.
TAGAGTCTTTTTTTTAGACTCTAGAGCCCACGTGCATGCGCTTTTGGTCTGCTTGAACTGAATGCAAAAGTTTTCTCTGTGCTGGGCATCCTTTAAGTTGTTGAGCGCGAGGAATGAGGTAGAAGGTCAGCGGGGGGGGGGGGGGGGGGCGCTCACCCATATAACCCGTGGTGGGCACGTCGCCCCCTCCTCTTCCTCCGCCATGACTTGATGAACTTCTCCTTTGTTACAGATACAGTGTTGTAATAGAGGGCGAAAGGGGAAACCGACCTCGGATCTACTCCCAGGAGCAACTGCTGCAAGAAGCGGTGAGTGTCACAATCGGAATCGGTTTCACAACCCCGTCTCGTGTCTCTGGACAATAAGGAAAGGCAAGGGGGGGGGTGCTCGGTGTAACCCGTGGCAACCAGTTCTGCCAATGATTGGTCAGTGGTGGTTTGAGGGAGATCACATTCAGTCTCTGGATAATAAGGAAGAGCGGTGGGCGGGCTGTAACCATTAGCAACCAGTTCTCACAATGATTGGTCAGTGGTGGTTTGAGGGGGATCACATTCAGTCTCTGGATAATAAGGAAGGGGGGTGGGCGGGCATGTAACCCTTAGCAACCGCTTGTGACAATGATTGGTCAGTGGTGGTTTGAGGGAGATCACATTCAGTCTCTGGATAATAAGGAAGGGGGGTGAGTGGGCATGTAACCCCTAGCAACCAGTTCTGACTATGATTGGTCAGTGGTGGTTTGGGGGGGATCACATTCAGTCTCTGGATAATAAGGAAGGGGGGTGGGCGTGCTGTAACCATTAGCAACCAGTTCTGCCAATGATTGGTCAGTGATGGATTGGTGGGGCTCACATTCAGTCTCTGGATAATAAGGAAGGGGGTGGGCGGGCATGTAACCCTTAGCAACCAGTTCTGCCAATGATTGGTCAGTGATGGATTGGTGGGGCTCACATTCAGTCTCTGGATAATAAGGAAGGGGGTGGGCGGGCATGTAACCCTTAGCAACCAGTTCTGACAATGATTGGTCAGTGGTGGTTTGGGGGGGATCACATTCAGTCTCTGGATAATAAGGAAGGGGTGGGTGTGCTGTAACCATTAGCAACCAGTTCTGCCAATGATTGGTCAGTGATGGATTTGGGGGGGGGGGGGGGCTCACATTTAGTCTCTGGATATTAAGGAAGGGGGTGGGTGGGCATGTAACCCCTAGCAACCACTTCTGACTATGATTGGTCAGTGGTGGTTTGAGGGGGATCACATTCAGTCTCTGGATAATAAGGAAGGGGGGTGGGCATGCTGTAACCATTAGCAACCAGTTCTGCCAATGATTGGTCAGTGATGGATTTGGGGGAGGGGGCTCACATTTAGTCTCTGGATAATAAGGAAGGGGGGTGGGCGGCTGTAACCATTAGCAACCAGTTCTGCCAATGATTGGTCAGTGGTGGTTTAGGGGGGATCACATTCAGTCTCTGGATAATAAGGAAGGGGGGGGGTGGGTGTGCTGTAACCATTAGCAACCAGTTCTGCCAATGATTGGTCAGTGATGGATTGGGGGGGCTCACATTCAGTCTCTGGATAATAAGGAAGGGGGTGGGCGGGCATGTAACCCTTAGCAACCAGTTCTGACAATGATTGGTCAGTGGTGGTTTAGGGGGGATCACATTCAGTCTCTGGATAATAAGGAAGGGGGGGGGGTGGGTGTGCTGTAACCATTAGCAACCAGTTCTGCCAATGATTGGTCAGTGATGGATTGGGGGGGCTCACATTCAGTCTCTGGATAATAAGGAAGGGGGTGGGCGGGCATGTAACCCTTAGCAACCAGTTCTGACAATGATTGGTCAGTGGTGGTTTGGGGGGGATCACATTCAGTCTCTGGATAATAAGGAAGGGGTGGGTGTGCTGTAACCATTAGCAACCAGTTCTGCCAATGATTGGTCAGTGGTGGTATGGGGGGATCACATTCAGTCTCTGGATAATAAGGAAGGGGGGGGGGTGGCCGTTCTGTAACCATTAGCAACCAGTTTGGCGTGCTGATTGGTTGGTGGTGATTGGGGGGGTTGCGCGCACCCGGCTCTTGTTTGCGCTGTGTTATTAAATAAGCCGTCTTGTCACTTTCAGCTCCATGACTAAGCGACAAACAACACGGCAACGCGAAGCTCAACAGCTGCGCTTTAATCAGCCCTGTCACCCACACAAATGACTAAATTGGGGTCTTTAACACTTAGCTAATAATCAGCTCCAGAGGAAACATTTACTTGTTTCTCGTCTTCGGCTGCCGGTCCCCCCTCATTGCTGGGAAATAAAGAGAAACCGCTCAGGGACTCGAGTGACGCTCCATATCCAAACTTTCCAGAACTCCGGACCGATTCCAGGGAGCTCCTGGGTGGGGCTCTGCTCCTAGAGTCTGAGCTCGGACCAATGGGATCGTCTATCTGATATATACAGTATATATGGACGTATTCCAGGGAGCTCCTGGGTGGGGCTCTGCTCCTAGAGTCTGAGCTCGGACCAATGGGATCGTCTATCTGATATATACAGTATATATGGACGTATTCCAGGGAGCTCCTGGGTTTGGCTCTGCTCCTAGAGTCTGAGCTTGGACTAATGGGGTCGTCTATCCACTAAATACATTATATATACAGTATATATGGACGTATTCCAGGGAGCTCCTGGGTGGGGCTCTGATCCTAGAGTCTGAGCTCAAACCAATGGGATCGTCTATCTGATATATACATTATATATACAGAATATTTGGTCGTATTCCAGGAAGCTCCTGGGTGGGTCTCTGCTCCTAGAGTCTGAGCTCAGACCAATAGCATTATCTATCTGATATATACCGGTACATTATATATACAGTATATATGGACGTATTCCAGGGAGCTCCTGGGTGGGGCTCTGCATCTAGAGTCTGAGCTCGAACCAATGGGATCGTCTATCTGATATATACAGTATATATGGACGTATTTAGGAGCAGAGCCAAACCCAGGAGCTCCCTGAAATACGTCCATATATACTGTATATATCAGATAGACGATCCCATTGGTCCAAGCTCAGACTCTAGATGCAGAGCCCACCCAGGAGCTCCCTGAGAGTCTGAGCTTGGACTAATGGGGTCGTCTATCCACTAAATACATTATATATACAGTATATATGGACGTATTCCAGGGAGCTCCTGGGTGGGGCTCTGATCCTAGAGTCTGAGCTCAAACCAATGGGATCGTCTATCTGATATATACATTATATATACAGAATATATGGTCGTATTCCAGGAAGCTCCTGGGTGGGGCTCTGCGCCTAGAGTCTGAGCTCTGACCAATAGGATCGTCTATCCGCTAAATACATTATATATACAGTATTTATGGACGTATTCCAGGGAGCTCCTGGGTTTGGCTCTGCTCCTAGAGTCTGAGCTCAAACCAATGGGATCGTCTATCTGATAAATGCATTATATATACAGTATATATGGACATATTCCAGGGAGCTTCTGTGTGGAACTCGGCTCCTAGAGTCTGAGCTCGGACCAATGGGATCGTCTATCTGATATATACATTATATATAGACGTATTCCAGGGAGCTCCTGGGCGGGGCTCTGTTCCTAGAGTCTGAGCTCTGACCAATAGCATCGTCTATCCGCTAAATACATTATATATACAGTATATATGGACGTATTCCAGGGAGCTCCTGGGTGGGGCTCTGCATCTAGTCTGAGCTCAGACCAATAGCATTGTCTATCTGATAAATACATTATATATAATATATATATATATATATATATATATATATTAATTATTCCAGGGAGCTCCTGGGTTTGGCTCTGCATCTAGAGTCTGAGCTCAGACCAATAGGATTGTCTATTTGATATATACAGTATATATACAATATATATGGACGTATTCCAGGGAGCTCATGGGTGGGGCTCTGCTCCTAGAATATGGGTTCAGACCAATAGGATCGTCTATCTGATATATACATTATATATGGACGTATTCCAGGGAGCTCATGGGTGGGGCTCTGCTCCTAGAATCTGGGTTCAGACCAATGGGATCTTCTATCCATACTTCTATAAATACATTATATATACAGTATATAAAGACTTATTCCAGGGAGCTCCTGGGTGGGGCTCTGTTCCTAGAATCTGAGCTCTGACCAATGGGATTGTGGATCTGATCAAGACATTATATAATATATATATTTATTATTATTATTTATATAGCGCCATCATCTTCCGTAGCGCTTTACAAAGTAGTAATTACAGACAGGGTAGAAACATACGGTAAATATACTATTTCAAATGCAGTTTTACAGAATTGACAATGGATATTCTGAGTACAAGATACAATAGGGGAGAGAGCCCCGCCCCCGAGGAGCTTACAGTCTAAAGGAAGAGGGGTGAAGACGAGGGGGAAGGATCACAAACAGTCAGTATTGAGCTTTGTGCCCTTTAGAAGATTGGTTAGGCCAGATTATATGCTTGTCTGAATAAGTGAGTTTTAAGGGGACCTTTTGAGGGTTGTGGAGTGGTGGATTGGGTGGGGGAGGGCATTCCAGAAGATTGAAGTTGCACGTGAGAAGTCCTGGAGGCGGGCGTGAGAGGAGGTGACCAGGGTGGAGGACAGGAGAAGGTCGGCAGAAGAGCAAAGGCTGCGTCTAGGTTGATACTGTTGGATTAGAGATGAGATGTAGGGAGGGGCCTGGTTGGAGAGAGCTTTGTATGCGAGAGTTAGAGTTTTGAACAGGATTCGCTGTGGGACTGGCATCCAGTGTAGGGATTGGCAGAGAGGCGCAGAACTGCAGGATATATATATATATATATATATATATATATATATATATATATATATATTTTCATTCCATTGTTGATCTGATAAATAATATTATATACAGTATATATGGATGTATAGCAGGGAGCTCCTGGGTGGGGCTCTGCTTCTAGAATCTGAGCTCTGACCAATCAGATTGTTGAGCTGATGAGAGATGTGTGTATGTGTACAATATCTATCTATCTATGTGATTATTATAATAATCGTTTATTATAAATATATATAAAATTTGTTTTGGGGCGTTGTGGAGCAGTTCGACTTACAAGCTCTCCCTTTAGGTGATCGACATTCGGCCGCAGTCTGCGCGCTCTTTGCCACATGGCACCCGTGTCTGCGCCTACTGGAGCCAGAAGTCCAGGTGCCTGTACCCAGGAAATGTGGTGAGAGGTAAGTCCTTTAAGCACCTGGGATTAAGGGGCTAGAAGCCTTTTTAAAGGGACAGTCCAGTCCCAATAACTCTTGCCTACCTCCTGTCCTCCGATTTCAGTGCTTTTCCCTGGGCTTCGCTGCGGATCCCTGCTGCTAGTTACCCGGCTGACAGCATCGAGAGGGAGCGCCCCCTGCTGATTTGGCGCAATACTGAGCAGGGCTAGGATATAAGCACGCCGTCGGCACCGCTGAAACCCTAAATACAGGAGCCCACGGGGCTTTGTTGGGATTGGGACGGTGTGCTGGCAGGGGAGTGAACACAAATGACACACAAATCACATGGAGAGATCTTAGGCTTTAGCATAGGGATGTTAAAGGGACCAAAAAGACCCTTTACTCAAAGTTAGAGGTGCTTTTCTTTACCTTTTCCTATGAATAATGGATGTACCCATCACTCCTAGAAGTAGGCGGGGCCATGCAAATTATCTTCTTACATCTCGGTGCTATCCAAGGCAAGGCCCAGGTAGTTTGTCGCTCATTCAGAACAACAGGACTCCTCAAGCAATGAACTTTCTATGGGCGTTTGACAGGAATTGACACAAAGTGGAAGCGAGAGCACGAAACTCTTCATTTATTTATTTTTTTTTACTTTCCGGAGCCCCTCCTTAAATCACGAACCTTATAAAAAAAGGAATTTATAACTCTATAGAAACTATAAATTGCACCCAGTCGCTTTGTCTGACCGTTATAATATTTTCAGATCCTATGAGAACCTGTCGGCGCGCGGAGCATTGTCGGCTGCCGCAAATGTTTTTCCATCTGAAAATGATTAGCCAAAAATAATAATAAAAAAAATCGCTTTTATTAGGGCCGACGTGCCAGCGATTCATCCAGCTGTTACATGTGGCTTCTATTATCACATGACATTTGGCCGCGCCTTGGTTAGTTTTTCAGGCTAAAATCCAGCATCCAATAAAATCCCCCCGAACCGTTGACATGCGCAAATCAGCAGCGAATAAAAGTTTTCCTGACGGCAGAGAAAAAAAAATGGGGGAAAAAAAAATATATATATATATATATAATATATTTTTTTTGCTATACAGTTTTCCATCTTTAAAATAAATATATAAATATATATATAAAAAATGTATAGATTTTTTTTTTTTAAGATGGAAAACTCTATAGTAAAAATAGAATATGTATTTTTAATAAATATATGATTTTTTTTCTTTCTGCGATGTTTTTCAACTCGAAGCATCATTAACAAAGTAATCTGTGTGTAATAGCACAGATAGGCCGTGCTGTCCTTTACAGGACTCCTTTAAGCCGCGGGGGGGGGAGAGGGTCAGGCCTTGAAGCAGCCGGATGTCCAAAAGGTAAGTAGGGGCTGATGGGGGGGCGGAGGATCGGCCCCTTTTTATTTTTGGCCCGGTGTTCCTTTTTAAAGTGGAAATCACAGATTTTGGTCTACTTTTAGATTGGTAAACAAAAAAATATATAGCAAAAATAGCATTAAAATCTTTGTGATAATATTAAAAAAAAATTTATAATAAAAGTTTTTGTCATTTAATTTAACTCTAAAATCTTTAACAGTTAATGTATATTAAATAAATAAATAAATCAATCAATAAAAAAAATATATATATATTATATACATATACATTTTTTGGAGTTGAGAAACTATATGGGCAAAAAAAATATACCGTATATATTTTTATATATTTACCATTGTTAAAGGGAAAAATAATTATATATCATACACACAAATTCAGAGTTGAGAAACCTATAGACACTAAATACATTGTTACAGATTTTCACATTTAAAAAAAACGAAAAAAAAATATAACAAGGAATAGAAATGTGTGCGTATATATAATATATATATATATAATTATAATATATTATTATTATAACATTCTTCCACATCTGTAGTAGCTACCTATTTCCAGTACAGTTCTATAGGTGTATCCCTAGATTTATTTCCGCTAATAATATCGACATAGAGACGACTTTTGGCAAATTGCTTTGAGGAGGTTCATGTTTTTTCTTTTCTCTCCTATACTGGAAAGGAAAGCTAGGACAGTAAGGATCACTCCGTGTAATGACGCTCCTTCTCTCGCTATAACAAGCGTTTCTTCACGCTCCATATATTAACTGACACTTGCTATCTAGGGTACGTTGCCTAGCAACCCCTTCCACTGACCAGCTGATCACATGACTTTTTTTTTTTTTTATTTAGAATTCAGAATTGATTTCTCCATCATATCTAGTATGGAAAAGGCATCTGTGATTTGGGTGGGAGCTTGCAGGGGGGCCTCACCTTGTCCATCCATGGGTGCCCATAGAGGGCTTGTATTATGCGGTCAGGACATTTAATGTCTATAGGTTTGTGTGTGTGTGTGTGTGTATAGATATTATAGACTGCTTTTAGTATTACAGATTTTTATATATAATATCATATTGTCATAAGCCTGGTTAAGGAGAGACCCACATTAAGCGTTATAGAAGGATAAAAGAGATCTAAATGTCCCCTATTAAAGGTACAAGGCAGACAGTAGATAGAGGTTAGATATTAACTATAATTACCAGGATGTCCCATCTGATACAAATCATAGTGTCCCCCCCTATTGGGGCCCATCAGTTCCAACCATCCGATTCAAATCATAGTGTCCCCCCTATTGGGACCCATCAGTTCCAACCATCCGGGTCAAATCATAGTGTCCCTTCTATTGTGGCCCATCGGTTCCGACCATCCGATTCAAATCCTAGTGTCCCCCCTCCTCCCCCCCTATTGGGGCCCATCGTTTCCGACCATCCGATTCAAAGCATAGTGTCCCCCCCCCCCATTGGGGCTGACCACCCGATTCAAATCCTAGTGTCCCCCCTATTAAGTCCCATCGGTTCCCACCATCCGATTCATATCATAGTGTACCCCCTATTGGGGCCCATTGGTTCCGACCATCCAGATTCAAATCATAGTGTCCCCCCTATTGGGGACCGTTGGCTCCGACCATCTGATTTATATCATAGTGTACCCCCTATTGGGGCCCATCGGTTCCCACCACCCGATTAAATCATAGTGCCCCCCCTATTGGAGCACATTGGTTCCAACCATCCTATTCAAATCATAGTGTCCCCCCTACTGGGGCCCATTGGTTCCGACCACCCGATTCAAATCATACTGCCCCTCCTATTGGGGCCCATTGGCTCCGACCACCCGATTCAAATCATAGTGCCCCCCCTATTGGGGCCCATTGCTTCTGACCATCCGATTCAAATCATAGTGCCCCCCCTATTGGGGCCCATTGCTTCCGACCATCCGATTCAAATCATAGTGCCCCTCCTATTGGGGCCCATTGCTTCCGACCATCCGATTCAAATCATACTGCCCCTCCTATTGGGGCCCATTGGCTCCGACCACCCGATTCAAATCATAGTGCCCCCCCCCCCTATTGGGGCCCATCGGTTCCGACCATCCGATTCAGAGCTGTCCTGTCACCTGTAGTGCTCCGCGGCGCTCCCCTGCTTATGACGATTATTATATTCTATTCTTCCCTCCTCTCCAGGGTCTTCCAGCGACGAAGGCGAGTCGGACTCGGTGACCGTGTCGTTTGACGATGGAGACCGGGGAAGAATTACGCTCAACAACATCCGCCTGTTGCCGCCCGATTTTACCATTCAGTGTAAGTGGTGCTCTGGAGTTGGTTTCGGAGCTGTTGTAATGCCAGGGACGTAGCTAGGGGGGGGCATTTGCCCTGGGTGCCGCAGGTCAGGGGACGCCAAAGGGGGACCTGAGCACAGGTGGGGGAACTATTTCTAATCTTTGCCCCGGGGTGCCAGAAAGCCTGGCTACTCCTCTGCCGGTGCTGGTCAGTCCATCCTGCAGGATCCAATATGGCTGCAGTCTAGGTGTGTCTAGGTGTGCTGTACCTGGTTACACTAATGAAATCTGTTCTTCTGCTGGATCAGCAGAAAGGTCGAAGCCACCGCCATAGTAGACTTGGACTATTGGCCAGCCCTCGGCACCCGCCCTCTCCTTTGACATAAAAGAAGCAGGTGTGGCCAGTCATCATGACGGAAGCCAGGAGGCAGCAATGCGGCCGTGGGCCAGTGCTGGGGTTGGGGCAATCTGGATCTCCGGTAGAGGTAAGTTTGAAATCCCCATATATTAAATTTTTATATTATTATAATATATATATATATATATATATATATAATAAAAAATAATTAGAATTGACAGATTTGCTATATTTAGAGAATCTAACCCGAAATTGTAAGATTTGTGGCGTTAAAGAGAATTCTAGACCCCTGGGCATCCCAAGATTGGTCTCTGATACAACGATCATGGCCGATACGTCCTACATTTGGAATGGCTGATGGGCAGGTCTAATAGAATCCCACTATTCTCTTGTGCTCGAGACTCCTTGTGAATGTGTGCGCACCCCCGCGTTCCTATTGAACGGTTAAACAAGACCCGATGGGCAACCTAAGATTGCAACCGTTTTTCTTCTTGGTCTTCAGGTACGGAGCCCTCGCCCGCTCTGCTGTTGTCTGCCGAGAGCCGCCGAACCAAGAGGTTTGCCAGTAACACCACCACCGCCTCGGAGTCCTCGCAGAACCCGGGCTCGGAAAACAGGGAGGCCGCGGAAACCTCTAGAAACGCCGGCAAGAAGACCGCCGGCAAGGAGAAGACGGGTCAGTAATGGTTGGGCAATTTTGCCCTCGTCTCTTAGCAGTAGGATTTACTAACGTACATAAGCGCCAAAGGACTGTTTCTCGAGGCCAAAAAAGGGAGAGATCTGGTTGCTCAGCTCTCCTATGGAGACCAAGGGCACGTGGAGAGCAGTCAGAATCGGGATGCCCCGGGGGTGAAAATCTAGCGGTCCTGGAATCGTATAGATTCCTGGGTCGTGGGTTTGGTCCTCCCAGAGGCCCGAGAACTAAGTCCATTAGACCAATTGGTTATAGTACGTCTCCTTGTTCTTGAACCAGTCCTGGTCTCTAGCCAAGATACAGACCCTGATTGTCCTTGAGAAATAGAAGATAAGTGGATAACCAGCATTCCTCCAAGAAACATAAAACGTAGCTTTTATTCCAGGATGGTTAATAATCTATTAGGGCAGTGCTGTTGGTTTTTAACCATGCTGAAATAAAAGCTTATTTTTCTTGGAGGAGCGAAAAAAATTGCCCAATAATAAAAATCTATATAAATATGCTGGATGGCGGGCTGAGGGGTCACTTATACACCCGGCATCAGGAGATATCCAGCCAGGCTTGTTTCTTTCTTTTAATGGAAGAAAGAGGAAATCGGGTGACAGGTTCTTTCTCCCCGATACACTAAACTGGTCAGCCCTGGATTTTATTCCGACCAGGAGAATATACCACAAGCTTGGTGGGAGTTTTATTCAGTTCGCATGTATAAGTGACCCCTCCTCTCATTAGCCGGAGTGTTTACATTTTTAATATTACACAATTTCATGATACAGCGCCTTTAAAACGGGCAAAAAAGGCGAGTAGGGGTAAGATATGGTCACCGCATACCCCCTTGTGGGATAATCACAAGCTATTAGAGCAGCTGGTCATGCAGGACACGCGGTTCTGGGAGAGGTGTGGGGCTCACCTGCTGGGACAGTTTTACAGCTCTGGGATCCTGTTGTCGTTTGAGCAGATATGTGGGGGGGTTCCAGTTATCCCCAAGGGACTTCTTTCGATTCCTGCAACTTAGGCATGCACTAAGAACCCAATTCCCCGGCGAGGGCCCTCTGATCGCTGAATTACCAATAGAGAGCATAGTTAGGATGAGGAGTCTGGAGAAACCCACCTCGTCCATATATAAGACGTTGCAGGGCACTACGGATTCCCCCCGGGAGGCTGTGATAGCCAAATAGCAGGGGCTGGATCGTGGTCTAGACCAGGGAGGATTGGGACAAAGTCTGGGAAAATATCCATACATGGGTTGTGGAGGCCAGGGATAGATTTATACAGACCAAATGGATCCACCAAGCGTATATTACGCCAGCCCGGCTGCACAGGATGGGACTGCTGGATGGTGATCTGTGCCCGAGATGTGGGAATGGCAGCACCGCATGGGCGCATGTGGTATGGCTGTGCGTGATCCTGGTGCACTATTGGAGTGCAGTAATGGGGGTGGTAAGCAAAGTAGTGGTGTTCCGGGTGCAAGGCTCAGTGGCACTGTGCCTCCTGGGAGTGACGAATCTACTCTCAGAAGTGGGCTCTATGAAGGTACTACTGAGAATGTTATTATTTTACGCCAGGAAGTGCATACTGCTATATTGGAAACATCCGGCTGTCCCATCGCTGCAGGCCTGGAAAAAGGCTAATAAACCAGAAGCTGCCCCTGTATAAATTAACCTATGCTTCCCAAGGGGTTCCTCAAAAGTTCAATAGGGTTTGGGAGCCATGGCTGCAATGTACGGAGACAGTGGCAGATGATACTTGAAGGGATGTGTGAGATATTCTGTTGGGCCCACATCCAATCTGGGGTGAAAAACGGAAAAGGACCTACTGATGATTGGGGTGGGCTGGGTTCCCTCAGGATTTGCTTTGGTGGCCAGGGGTGCCCCCTCTGCCCTTATGAATCATGGTTCACAGGGTCACGTGGTTGGATCGAACCCCTTGGCTCGTTTCTAGCCGTCAGCGGCTGTTGGTGCTGGCCTTTCCTATTGCGAGCGGTCTTGCTCCTCCTCCTCCAGGTCTTGTGTATGAATGTGTGTCCTGCGTGGTTAAGTTGGTTAATTGTATTGTAGTGTATTGTTTTCTTGTTCAAAAGCAAAATAAAAACTTAAAAAAAAAAAAAAAAAAAAATGGCAAGAAAATCCTTTCTAACAATAGAAAAATCTTGTTTTGTAAGGAATAATGTAACTGGTCACTGGTGTAACATGTTCCTCTTTGTTTTACAGAGAAAATGGAGGTGTTCAACTCGGGTGCAAAGACTCAGCTGCCTGCCGCGAACTTCCTGAGCCGCTCCTCTAGCATGGAGCTGGCGTGGCCCTCTCAAGGCAAGCGCCGAGCCGGATCCAAGACCAGCGGCGGGCTTCACGACCCCTTCCAGCCGCAGGGGACAGGCAAGAAGCAAAAGGGTCGGGAACCGCCACATGTATTCGGCAATGGCTTCGGGGCGGACTCTTTCAGCAGCCTGGCCAATTCTTACAGCCCCTTCGGGGGCGGTGCCAACACTGGGATCGCAGCGGGGCAAAAGCCCGTACGGACAAAGAAAGGGGAGAAGTCGGAGGAGGAGGAGAAGGGCAAAGGGGGGAAACGCAAGTCCAACGAGTTTCTGGTCAAACTCGACCACGAGGGAGTCATGTCCCCGAAGACCAAGAACGGCAAAGCTCTCCTGCTGTGCGATAAAGACTTCGGCCTCCGGATCGGGCAGAGTTACGGCGCGTCGTCGGGGCTAACCAAGGACAAAAAACGCAAGCCACCTCTACACGAGCACCTGCCCATGGGGCTTGCGATTGGCAAGTACGCTGGGCAGGCCGAGTATGGTGTGAACTGTGACAGCGATTGCTCGTACTCTGACCAGGACGAGGAGGACAACGCTCGGGGTTTGCGGGCGCGGGTCGAGTCTAGGTATCTGACGGGACTGCCCGTTTCCTCTTCGTCCTCTGCCTCCTCTTCATCCTCCAGTTCTGGATCCATGTCCAGCTCCAGCATCTGCTCTACGGACAATGAGGACTCCTCGGAGAGTTCGGATGAGGGGGACTCCGCCATGATCCTGCAGCCCTGTCTCACGCACCCTGTGCCTGCTATGTTGGCGCAGCACGCCGAGGAGGGCGCCCAAGGCTCTCGGAGCTGCTTTGTCTCAGGCCAAAAAGCCAAACAGAGGAGGAAAGGGACCCCTTCGAATTTTACTAAAACCAAAGAGCCCCCACCTAGACAGCAGCGCCTGCCCTCTGTGGAAAACCGGCCAAAGATTTCCTCCTTCCTACCCGCACGCCAGCTCTGGAAGTGGTCCGGGGAACCTACCCAGGTACAGACCTTGTCTTGTGCTTCCAAACATCTCCATCCATAGATAAACTTCTGCCTCTGGTCTAAAGCTCTCTGCCCCTGGTCTAAAGCTCTCATGAGTTTGTGATTTACCTGCACAGGTGATAAGACCCTTTAATGTGAAGTACATGTATTGAACTGCATGGCACATACTGTCCCTTTGTTGCTAGTCTCTGCATCTGCCACTGGGTGCAACTGATGCTCGCTACTTTCCTTGTCCAGGAGTCTAGCCACTCCGTTATGAGGTAATATGGTGTCTCTGTGTACGGTAGAGGATGTGACCCCTGACAATTGGTACAGACTCACTGCAGGCACCTGCTTTGTGCCATCAGAGGTGCCAGGAAAGGTGGTAGATGCGCGCTGGACTCCATTTGCACACGTATTACTCATCAGCCCACCCAATATAATGTGTATCTTCTGTTAGAAGTCAGTCTTCTCAATCGCCTGCCGTTCCCCTCACTCATCCGTTCTCTCTTTCTATCCGCAGAGGCGGGGAATGAAAGGAAAAGCCCGAAAACTCTTCTACAAGTCGATCGTACGAGGCAAGGAGACCCTGCACGTAAGCGAATGCGCCGTTTTCTTGTCGGCCGGGCGTCCCAACCTGCCCTACATTGGACGCATCGAGAGCATGTGGGAGTCTTGGGGAGGAAACATGGTCGTGAAAGTCAAGTGGTTTTACCACCCCGAAGAAACCAAACTGGGCAAAAGGCACAGCGATGGCAAGGTAAGGCCAGCAACGATATATCAACGACGTTTTTTTTCTTCTAGTGAGAGAGCATTTTAGTAACGGTGCCGGCACCAATATATCGACGATGTTTTTTCCTACTACTACTAAACGCCTAACCTAAGGAGCACTTAAATACTATGCATACCCATCGACACCATAACTGTTTTAAGTCCAGCCTGAGGGACCATAATCCCCAAACCTCTTTTCTTATTTAGTGCTTACACAAACTCGTGTAAGCCAAACTCTGTGGCTCTCGAGGGGGTATTGAGTGCTTACACAGGCCTGTGGAGATCCACAAAGCCCAAACTCGTTGGTGGCTCTTGAGGAGGGGGGTGGGGGGAACCCAGCTCTAGGACTTTTTTTTTAAACTTGTTATAGGTATCCATGTGACTTGATCGTGTTCTCCTCCCACAGAACGCGTTGTACCAGTCGTCGCACGAAGATGAAAATGACGTACAGACAATCTCACACAAGTGCCAGGTGGTGAGCCGCCAGCAGTACGAAAAGATGAGCCAGAGCAAGCGCTACCAGGACCGACAGAACCTCTACTACCTGGCAGGGACCTACGACCCGGGAACTGGGAGACTGGTGACTGCGGAAGGGGTGCCGGTCATTTGCTGAAATGCCACGTGGAAGTTACCGGAAGGGGAGCCCCACCTCCCTTTTTTTTATCTAGACAGCACTTCCTGATGTCATCCATCATTGGCTTACCAGTAGCATGTACCAATGCAGAAAAGTCTACACTTAAAGACTGTCACATGCACCTACGCCGTCATGGAAACGCACACGCACAAAACCTGGCCACCTAACAGACTAACCATGGTGTGTTACCGATGCACACGCAGGCAGACACTAATACAAGACGACGGTCTCTGACGAGTCACAACTACTTAGGCTGCTCCTGAAAGCGGTAGATCATTCTCTTAAAAACGAGGCACGGTCGGTTACACATTTCTGAAACACTTCTGATTGGCCCCCCGTCAGGAGGGGGGAGTCTAGGGCACCACACATTAAACTGTTGCTCCGACACGTTATGGTAGCGCCCTCTCGATTTCCCCCCCCCCTTTCAGCTTCTAGAAGCTTCGTTCAGACAGCGTTTTTGTGACAATCTTAGGCGGCCAGTTCTCTGAATTTCCAGTTCTTGGTTTTGACTTGAAAGGGTTCACAGTCAAAACGTGGGGTGCAGGTTTGGTTGCACCATTATTTGCTGCTGTTATTATTGAGAACCACCCCTTCCCCTAAGGAAAGGGAACCCCCTTTTTGAGCTGTTGCCTTTTTGTGCAACAGTCAAGATTTTATCCTGAAATGTAAGGCCTGGTTCATTCAAGAAGTTTTTCCGCTTTTTCGGAAAAACGTGGAATTGAATTGGGTGTTTTTGTGGTAAGACTTTTTTGTCTTTTTAATAAAGGATCCATAAGGCACCCTGGCATAGAAGTTTTTTTGTTTTTAAAGAACAAATTTTGGTGACGAAAGCTGAGCAGATCTGGCCCCTTCCTATAGGATCAGTGGTGGTCGGTGTTGGATAACCTTGGATAACGTTGACCAACTTCAGTCAACAATGACCAAATCTGATCTTGGTTATGTCCGACCAAGCTTGAATTACTCAAGAAAGATATTATCAGACAAATACAACCAGTGTTAAACAGATTTGGTCAACGATTAACCACAATTCATCACCGTTGACCAAACACGCAAACCAAATCTCTACAAAAAAGAGTCCCTCAACTCAACTTGGTCATCAATTACGTCTATCAGCCAGCACTGAACACATTTGTTGGATGTCAGGGCTGAGTCTGTTTGACCTTCTCATCTTAATTTTGGTCAACAAAAAAAAACTATTAGCAAGAGTTAGACGAATTTGGGTCAGTAATTACAAACGAGCGGTTCGGCCTTCTTTGGTTTTAAACAATGCCAAAATCTGCCCAGTTTCTGTATCCATTTGGTCAACAATTATTAGATCTGTGCTGGTTAAGCCTTTCCTGTTAATTTATAAACTCTGTCCAGCATTACGGACTAGTGTTGAACAAATTTTTGATCGTTTTTGACCAAATATGATCAACATTGGTTTATAGGGGAAGGCTTACTGGTCTTTGCTAAATCAAAGTTTGGTCAACCGTAAGCAGTTATGTTCCAGGTGAGCCTTTCCTTTTGGTCAATTACGACAAGATCTGGCCAGTGTAGGAACATTTTTGGTCATCAGTGACATTTTTCAGAGGAATGCCAGTTAGGTGGTGCTTATTAAGCCAATTTTTAGAGGAACGCCAGTCATGTGATGCTTATTAAGCCAATTTTAATAATTTTGGTCAACAATGACTATGTTTTGGCCTTTTTTGTAAAGACCAATGTTGAACAAATGTGATCAATTAAAACTAAATCTGGCCAGTGTAGAATCATTTTGGTCATCAGTGACCGCATTGTTTTACAAGCGGCCCAGTCAGGTGATACGTATTAACCAGTAATTTTGGCCAGTGATGACCAGGTATGCCCTTCCTGAAAGACCAGCCTCGAAATTTTTGCAAGCTTTGCTTAATTTTAGTCAACCCTGGTCTTACAGGAAGACTGAAACCTGGTCATTTTTGACCAGAATGACTTAATGCTGGACAACAAGTCCAGACTGATCTTCTCGTAAGACTTTTCGTGTTGAACAAATTTGCCAGTTTCTCTCCGTGACCAGACCTGTGCTGGTTAAACTTTTTTCCGTTAGACCCAGTATTGAACAAAAATATATATATGCTAACCAAAATTACTCAACCCTGGCCAGATTTGTTAATTTTGACCAAATTTACAATGGTCATTGACAAACTTTGTACGAAACTGGGCAGATATTGTCCATTGGCTAAATATTGACCACCTTTGACTTTCCTGTAGGACCAGCGTTGACCAGATTGCTTTTTGTTGGCCAAATTTTGTGTAAACTGTTTAAACAGCGAGGAGGTTGGACTTTGCTGTAGGACAAATTTGGTGGTAGTTGACCATTTTTTTTTTTTTTTCATGGAAGGCAATTACCCACGACAATCTGACCATTGTTGAACAAAATTTAGGCCTTGACGAGGTTGGATTTTCCTGTAGGACAAATTTGTTCATGGAAAGGAATTACCCACAACAATCTGACCATTGTTGAACCAGATTTTGGCCTTGACCCAAGTTTATCCAACACTGGTCTTACAGGAAGGCCAAACATAAAAATGTGGCTGGATTTGACCCAGAATGGTTCATTGCTGGCCAAATTTGGTTATAATTGTTTAAACAATGACCAGGTTGGACTTTCCAGTAGGACAATTTTTTTTTGACTACTGGCCAGAATTTGCAGGAACGACCCAAATGTATCCAACAATGGTCTTACAGAAAATGGACTAACTGACTCATATTGGTTATTGTTGACCAAAATAATTATTTTATCTGTCCGTTATCCAGATTAGTCCAACAGTGCTCTTACAGGAAGGCCAAACCAGGTCCTGATGATCCTTGTCTTTTGAGAATTTGACGGTATTTGACCTTCGTGCAGGACCAGTGTTGACCTGAATGTTTCACAGTTGGCCAGTTTGGACTCTCCTGAAGAACAGATTTGGTCACCAAATTGGTTCGTGGAAAGGTGTTAACCACACTAATCTGACCTTTGTTGATTTTGTCCTTGACCTAAAAGGTCTCCAACAATGGTCTTACAAGCAGGCCAAACAGACTCCAATTAGGTATTGTTAAACAAAAAAGAAATCCAACTCTTTGTAGATTTTGGCACTGTCCGATACGCAAATCAGTCAAAGAGTTGGATTTCTTTTTTGTTTAACAATACCTAATTGGAGTCTGTTTGGCCTGCTTGTAAGACCATTGTTGGAGACCTTTTAGGTCAAGGACAAAATCTGGTTCAACAAAGGTCAGATTAGTGTGGTTAACACCTTTCCACGAACCAATCAATCAACCAATAAAAAAAATTGACCAGCAGTAACCAAACCTGTCCTTCAGGAGAGTCCAAACTGGCCAGCAATGAATCCTTCTGGTCAACACTGGTCTTTTCAATGAACAATGACCCAGTTTGGCCTTCCTGTAAGAGCACTGTTTGATTTGCGTAACAGACAGTACTCTTACAGGAAGGCCGAACTGGGTCATTGTCCATTGAAAAGACCAGTGTTGACCAGATGGATTCATTGCTGGCCAGTTTGGACTTGCCTGTAGGACAGATTTGGTGGTAGTTGGGCAAAAGTTACTGCCGTCCAGAATTTGTATTGGTTGACCAAATACGTTCGTGGAAAGAGACTACCAACACTAATCTGAACATTGTTGGACAAATTTGGGTCAAGGACAAAATCTGGTTCAACGGGAAGGCCTAACGGTTACTGTTGAACAAAATAATTCAACTCTGACTAGAGTTTGACCCTTCCAGGAGGACCAATCTTAAATGAGGCCAGGTTTGACCCTTCCAGGAGGACCAATCCTAAATGAGGCCAGGTTTGACCCTTCCAGGAGGACCAATCCTAAATGAGGCCAGGTTTGACCCTTCCAGGAGGACCAATCTTAAATGAGGCCAGGTTTGACCCTTCCAGGAGGACCAATCTTAAATGAGGCCAGGTTTGACCCTTCCAGGAGGACCAATCCTAAATGAGGCCAGGTTTGACCCTCCTGAAAGGACCAATCTTACACCAATAAAACAGTTGACCAGAATTTAGAATCCACAGAGCTTCAGTCCAATTTTTTTTTTTTTTCTTACACCCTTCCCCACCTTTAGCAATAGCGAACCCAATGCCGAAGAAATGCAAACACAGACCTACTGATCCTAGAAGGGCCACCAGCAGCAATGCCAGGAACTTCCTCCGTTTCTTACCTGCCCCCAAAAAGTCTGCTCTTGCTCAGCGCACAGTATTATTTTTTCCTACTGCAACCTCAGAGAACTGCTGCCGGGTCGGTGGTGACACTGTAGCACTTCACAACACTACAATGGAGGGGGGGAGGAATAGAAACTAGACCTTGCGTTCTAGAAGAAACAGTTGATACACAACCATTCGGGTATTTGTACTGAAGGCACTTAAACGGTATTAAACTAAAGATATTAAAAAAAATATATACTGAAAAAGACTTGGGTGCCCTAGAACGAACCAATGCTACGGGAGCGTTCAAACTGCTGTGAACATTTTTGGCTTGGTCGGGGGATGCTCGACGCGTCCCCAACATTTTTCATTTCTCAGATACACGTATCGAACTGATCTATTTCCTAACAAAACCGCTCCATCCATTAATTTTTTTTTTTTGCTTCATTTTTTGTATTTTTTTTTTTTCGAGGGGAGTTGGGCGAGATTTCATTTTGTATTATTCCTAATTTATCGTCAACGGCCTCGAACCTTTTTCAAGCCATATTCTCTGTCTCTCCCCAGTACCTCTTTTATCGGCTTTTCTTCCTGAAAAGGCGGGATCAGGTGTAATAATAATCTATTTATTCACTGTGTAAATACAGAATTTCTTTTGGAAAAAAAAACTTTATTAACAAAACAATATAAAAAAAATCCTAAAAAAAATAACCTTGACAGAAATAAAACAATAAGCCCATTTATTTTGCTGTCGCTAAAGTAAAAAATTATGCACTGTCTTTTTTTTTTTTTTTTGTCCCCTTTTGGCAAGGCTGGGAATATTAGGAATACTGTAGAATTTGTAATTATATTGCGAAAGGGGCGCGGGGGGAGCCGCGGAAAGTAAAAAAAAATCTAAAAAAAAACAGCACTTGGGGCGGGACTTGAAGGGTCGGAGGGGAGGGGCAGTGAGAGACAATTTAAGTATCTAAGAAACAAAAAAAAAATCGTCACATTTAAATGCTTTTATTGTTTAAAAAGAAAAAAAAAAAACAAAAACACCAAATTCCTGGAAATATGTAAATAGATCGTCTGAGATATTTTTTTTGTGTTGTTTAAGACATTTTTTAAAGAAAAAAAAATGAAAATGTATTGGGAATGTCAATATGGTCCGATGGAATAAAAAGGAAAATATTATATAAATATATTATTATATAAATGATGCCTGTTGTGTGTGATTTTTACCTATTTTCTTGCTTTATGATCGCTGCGAAATGAAGAAGGGAAAAGAAAAAAAAAAAGGGGGAATTGTGACTGTGAGGAATATCTGTACGAGTTGGGCCCGGCCATCGCCGCAGCCTCCGGAAACAAGCGGAACCTTTTTCTAATCCCAGTCCCTATATAAACAATTTAATCTTCTAATCAGTCCTGGCTCCAGGTATATGTGGGCCCTTGGGTGATAATCTCAATGGGCCCCTTGCAGTGTGGGATGAAGCTCTGTACATGGTAATAAAGTTGCAGGGATGGTGAATAACTTAATAATCGAAGGAATTACAAAGTATAGAAGGAACGGCACAGGAAGAAAGAGAAGTAATGAACTAAAGATTAGAAGTAATGACAAAAAAAAAAGCAGGAAAAAAAAGAAAGTGAGAGAAAAGGATTAACAAAAAACAAAGAAAACAAATGGGTGTAAAAAATAAATAAATAATATTAATACCATTTTTTTTTAGAAATTAATAATAATAATAATAATAACAATAAATAATAATTGTTCCATTTGTTTTTTTAGAACTTATTATTATTATTATTAATAATAATAAATGGAAAGAAACAAAGACAGAACAAGAGCATGAAATGTATTCTTTTTTTATTTGTTGTTTTTGGCATTCAAGGAATGACAGAAAAAAAAGCAGGAAAGAGATATATAAGGAGTTCTGAAAAAAAAGAAGAGGTGGAAGGAAAGAAAGAGTAGAAGGAATGACAGAACGAACAGATGAAAGAAAAAATAGATGGAAAGAGAGAGAATGGAAAGACTGACAGAAATAGAAGGAAACAAGAAAAGGAATGGAAGAAAGCCAAATGAAAGAGAGAAAAAATAAGAGAGAGAAATAATAAAAGTATAGAAAGAAACAAAGAATAGATCGCTCCTACATCACACTAAGCAGAGGGAGCTCATGATGGCAGTGTGCTCCCTCTAGTGGTCAGTGTGCAGTGTGATGGAGGGTGTAATACACACACTGACCACTAGAGGGAGCGCGCTCCTACATCACACTAAGCAGAAGGAGCTCATGATGGCAGTGTGCTTCCTCTAGTGATCAGTGTGCAGTGTGATGGAGGGTGTAATACACACACTGACCACTAGAGGGAGTGCACTCCTACATCACACTAAGCAGAGGGAGCTCATGATGTGATGGATGGTGGGGAGGTCTCTTTTAAGCGTCAGGAACCTGATGTAAACATAGTGGGCAGCGCTCAGTCACATGCGCCACATGCCGCCAGGATGACACGGTGCACGGTGGCGCTGCCAGGGGATGACGGCGCCTTGTCAGGGATCCAGGCGCGCAGATGCCGGGTGTGAGAGGGAAGTTGTTTACCAGAAGAAATAGAACCCGGCGTGACTGACACTGTAAAAGTTTGCCCCGGATCGGATGCTGTTGAGGGCTTCAGATTGCAGCGTGTGGATCGCTTTCAATCAGGGATGGGGCGGGGCCATAATTCAGCACAAGGCAGGAGCGGCCCACCAGGAAAAATACCTGTGTTCCCTGTGGACCGTCTGCCCCTGTGCTGACAGCTGATTGGCTGGAGTTTGGGACTTGCTGTACAGCGCCGCTGCCTATGATGGCGCTTCATAAATAGATAATGACATCGCTGGGGGATTGCGCTTCCTGATCCGTTGCCACTGGCTTTGGGGGCGGTCACATGACAGCTGGTGAGCCTGGACCAGCAACCAACCGATCAGCCCTGAATCGGCTGAAGAATCTGGTCCAATAAAAGAACCTGATGGGGGAAAGGAAACTACTGCACTTTCCCCCCTCACACCATCAATGAGCCCTGCATTAGAGGGATCACCTTTTCCTAGCAGAGCTCCATCTGATGGGGGACAGGAAACTACTGCACCTCCCCCATGTCGCAGGGTTCCCCTGTATACATTTGCAATGTCGGGGGTTCCCCATGTATACATTTGGAATGTCGGGGGTTCCCCCTGTATACATTTGGAATGTCGGAGGGTTCCCCCTGTATACATTTGGAATGTCGGGGGTTCCCCCTGTATACATTTGGAATGTCGGGGGTTCCCCCTGTATACATTTGGAATGTCGGGGGTTCCCCCTGTATACATTTGGAATGTCGGGGGTTCCCCCTGTATACATTTGGAATGTCAGAGGGTTCCCCCTGTATACATTTGGAATGTCAGAGGGTTCCCCCTGTATACATTTGGAATGTCGGGGGTTCCCCTGTATACATTTGGAATGTCAGAGGGTTTCCCCTGTATACATTTGGAATGTCAGAGGGTTCCCCCTGTATACATTTGGAATGTCGGGGGCTCCCCCTGTATACATTTGGAATGTCGGGGGTTCCCCTGTATACATTTGGAATGTCAGAGGGTTCCCCCTGTATACATTTGGAATGTCGGGGGCTCCCCCTGTATACATTTGGAATGTCGGAGGGTTCCCCCTGTATACATTTGGAATGTCGGGGGTTCCCCCTGTATACATTTGGAATGTCGGGGGTTCCCCCTGTATACATTTGGAATGTCGGGGGTTCCCCCTGTATACATTTGGAATGTCGGGGGTTCCCCCTGTATACATTTGGAATGTCAGAGGGTTCCCCCTGTATACATTTGGAATGTCAGAGGGTTCCCCCTGTATACATTTGGAATGTCGGGGGTTCCCCTGTATACATTTGGAATGTCAGAGGGTTTCCCCTGTATACATTTGGAATGTCAGAGGGTTCCCCCTGTATACATTTGGAATGTCGGAGGGTTCCCCCTGTATACATTTGGAATGTCGGAGGGTTCCCCCTGTATACATTTGGAATGTCGGAGGGTTCCCCCTGTATACATTTGGAATGTCGGGGCTCCCCCTGTATACATTTGGAATGTCGGAGGGTTCCCCCTGTATACATTTGGAATGTCGGAGGGTTCCCCCTGTATACATTTGGAATGTCGGGGGTTCCCCCTGTATACATTTGGAATGTCGGGGATTCCCCCTGTATACATTTGGAATGTCGGGGGTTCCCCCTGTATACATTTGGAATGTCGGGGGTTCCCCCTGTATACATTTGGAATGTCGGGGATTCCCCCTGTATACATTTGGAATGTCAGAGGGTTCCCCCTGTATACATTTGGAATGTCGGGGGTTCCCCCTGTATACATTTGGAATGTCGGGGGTTCCCCCTGTATACATTTGGAATGTCGGAGGGTTCCCCCTGTATACATTTGGAATGTCGGGGGCTCCCCCTGTATACATTTGGAATGTCGGGGGTTCCCCCTGTATACATTTGGAATGTCGGGGGTTCCCCCTGTGTACATTTGGAATGTCGGGGGTTCCCCCTGTATACATTTGGAATGTCGGGGGTTCCCCCTGTATACATTTGGAATGTCGGGGGTTCCCCCTGTATACATTTGGAATGTCGGGGGTTCCCCCTGTATACATTTGGAATGTCGGGGGCTCCCCCTGTATACATTTGGAATGTCGGGGGTTCCCCCGTATACATTTGGAATGTCGGGGGTTCCCCCTGTATACATTTGGAATGTCGGAGGGTTCCCCCTGTATACATTTGGAATGTCGGGGGTTCCCCCTGTATACATTTGGAATGTCGGGGGTTCCCCCTGTATACATTTGGAATGTCGGAGGGTTCCCCCTGTATACATTTGGAATGTCGGGGCTCCCCCTGTATACATTTGGAATGTCGGAGGGTTCCCCCTGTATACATTTGGAATGTCGGAGGGTTCCCCCTGTATACATTTGGAATGTCGGGGGTTCCCCCTGTATACATTTGGAATGTCGGGGATTCCCCCTGTATACATTTGGAATGTCGGGGGTTCCCCCTGTATACATTTGGAATGTCGGGGATTCCCCCTGTATACATTTGGAATGTCGGGGATTCCCCCTGTATACATTTGGAATGTCGGGGGTTCCCCCGTATACATTTGGAATGTCGGGGGTTCCCCCGTATACATTTGGAATGTCGGGGGTTCCCCCTGTATACATTTGGAATGTCGGGGGTTCCCCCTGTATACATTTGGAATGTCGGGGGTTCCCCTGTATACATTTGGAATGTCAGAGGGTTTCCCCTGTATACATTTGGAATGTCAGAGGGTTCCCCCTGTATACATTTGGAATGTCGGAGGGTTCCCCCTGTATACATTTGGAATGTCGGAGGGTTCCCCCTGTATACATTTGGAATGTCGGAGGGTTCCCCCTGTATACATTTGGAATGTCGGGGCTCCCCCTGTATACATTTGGAATGTCGGGGGTTCCCCCTGTATACATTTGGAATGTCGGAGGGTTCCCCCTGTATACATTTGGAATGTCGGAGGGTTCCCCCTGTATACATTTGGAATGTCGGAGGGTTCCCCCTGTATACATTTGGAATGTCGGGGGTTCCCCCTGTATACATTTGGAATGTCGGGGGTTCCCCCTGTATACATTTGGAATGTCGGGGGTTCCCCCTGTATACATTTGGAATGTCGGGGATTCCCCCTGTATACATTTGGAATGTCAGAGGGTTCCCCCTGTATACATTTGGAATGTCGGGGGCTCCCCCTGTATACATTTGGAATGTCGGGGGTTCCCCCTGTATACATTTGGAATGTCGGGGGTTCCCCCTGTGTACATTTGGAATGTCGGGGGTTCCCCCTGTATACATTTGGAATGTCGGGGGTTCCCCCTGTATACATTTGGAATGTCGGGGGTTCCCCCTGTATACATTTGGAATGTCGGGGGTTCCCCCTGTATACATTTGGAATGTCGGGGGCTCCCCCTGTATACATTTGGAATGTCGGGGGTTCCCCCGTATACATTTGGAATGTCGGGGGTTCCCCCGTATACATTTGGAATGTCGGGGGTTCCCCCGTATACATTTGGAATGTCGGGGGTTCCCCCTGTATACATTTGGAATGTCGGGGGTTCCCCCTGTATACATTTGGAATGTCGGGGGTTCCCCCTGTATACATTTGGAATGTCGGGGGTTCCCCCTGTATACATTTGGAATGTCGGGGGTTCCCCCTGTATACATTTGGAATGTCGGGGGTTCCCCCTGTATACATTTGGAATGTCGGGGGTTCCCCCTGTATACATTTGGAATGTCGGGGGTTCCCCCTGTATACATTTGGAATGTCGGGGGTTCCCCCTGTATACATTTGGAATGTCGGGGGTTCCCCCTGTATACATTTGGAATGTCGGGGGTTCCCCCTGTATACATTTGGAATGTCGGGGGTTCCCCCTGTATACATTTGGAATGTCGGGGGCTCCCCCTGTATACATTTGGAATGTCGGGGGCTCCCCCGTATACATTTGGAATGTCGGGGGTTCCCCCGTATACATTTGGAATGTCGGGGGTTCCCCCGTATACATTTGGAATGTCGGGGGTTCCCCCGTATACATTTGGGATGTCGGAGGGTTCCCCCTGTATACATTTGGGATGTCGGAGGGTTCCCCCTGTATACATTTGGGATGTCGGAGGGTTCCCCCTGTATACATTTGGAATGTCGGAGGGTTCCCCCTGTATACATTTGGAATGTCGGGGGCTCCCCCTGTGTACATTTGGAATGTCGGGGGCTCCCCCTGTGTACATTTGGAATGTCGGGGGTTCCCCCTGTGTACATTTGGAATGTCGGGGGTTCCCCCTGTATACATTTGGAATGTCGGGGGTTCCCCCTGTATACATTTGGAATGTCGGGGGTTCCCCCTGTATACATTTGGAATGTCGGGGGTTCCCCCTGTATACATTTGGAATGTCGGGGGTTCCCCCGTATACATTTGGAATGTCGGGGGTTCCCCCGTATACATTTGGAATGTCGGGGGTTCCCCCGTATACATTTGGAATGTCGGGGGTTCCCCCGTATACATTTGGAATGTCGGGGGTTCCCCCGTATACATTTGGAATGTCGGGGGTTCCCCCGTATACATTTGGAATGTCGGGGGTTCCCCCGTATACATTTGGAATGTCGGGGGTTCCCCCGTATACATTTGGAATGTCGGGGGTTCCCCCGTATACATTTGGAATGTCGGGGGTTCCCCCTGTATACATTTGGAATGTCGGGGGTTCCCCCTGTATACATTTGGAATGTCGGGGGTTCCCCCTGTATACATTTGGAATGTCGGGGGTTCCCCCTGTATACATTTGGAATGTCGGGGGTTCCCCCTGTATACATTTGGAATGTCGGGGGTTCCCCCTGTATACATTTGGAATGTCGGGGGTTCCCCCTGTATACATTTGGAATGTCGGGGGTTCCCCCTGTATACATTTGGAATGTCGGGGGTTCCCCCTGTATACATTTGGAATGTCGGGGGTTCCCCCTGTATACATTTGGAATGTCGGGGGTTCCCCCTGTATACATTTGGAATGTCGGGGGTTCCCCCTGTATACATTTGGAATGTCGGGGGTTCCCCCTGTATACATTTGGAATGTCGGGGGTTCCCCCTGTATACATTTGGAATGTCGGGGGTTCCCCCTGTATACATTTGGAATGTCGGGGGTTCCCCCTGTATACATTTGGAATGTCGGGGGTTCCCCCTGTATACATTTGGAATGTCGGGGGTTCCCCCTGTATACATTTGGAATGTCGGGGGTTCCCCCTGTATACATTTGGAATGTCGGGGGTTCCCCCTGTATACATTTGGAATGTCGGGGGTTCCCCCTGTATACATTTGGAATGTCGGGGGTTCCCCCTGTATACATTTGGAATGTCGGGGGTTCCCCCTGTATACATTTGGAATGTCGGGGGTTCCCCCTGTATACATTTGGAATGTCGGGGGTTCCCCCTGTATACATTTGGAATGTCGGGGGTTCCCCCTGTATACATTTGGAATGTCGGGGGTTCCCCCTGTATACATTTGGAATGTCGGGGGTTCCCCCTGTATACATTTGGAATGTCGGGGGTTCCCCCTGTATACATTTGGAATGTCGGGGGTTCCCCCTGTATACATTTGGAATGTCGGGGGTTCCCCCTGTATACATTTGGAATGTCGGGGGTTCCCCCTGTATACATTTGGAATGTCGGGGGTTCCCCCTGTATACATTTGGAATGTCGGGGGTTCCCCCTGTATACATTTGGAATGTCGGGGGTTCCCCCTGTATACATTTGGAATGTCGGGGGTTCCCCCTGTATACATTTGGAATGTCGGGGGTTCCCCCTGTATACATTTGGAATGTCGGGGGTTCCCCCTGTATACATTTGGAATGTCGGGGGTTCCCCCTGTATACATTTGGAATGTCGGGGGTTCCCCCTGTATACATTTGGAATGTCGGGGGTTCCCCCTGTATACATTTGGAATGTCGGGGGTTCCCCCTGTATACATTTGGAATGTCGGGGGTTCCCCCTGTATACATTTGGAATGTCGGGGGTTCCCCCTGTATACATTTGGAATGTCGGGGGTTCCCCCTGTATACATTTGGAATGTCGGGGGTTCCCCCTGTATACATTTGGAATGTCGGGGGTTCCCCCTGTATACATTTGGAATGTCGGGGGTTCCCCCTGTATACATTTGGAATGTCGGGGGTTCCCCCTGTATACATTTGGAATGTCGGGGGTTCCCCCTGTATACATTTGGAATGTCGGGGGTTCCCCCTGTATACATTTGGAATGTCGGGGGTTCCCCCTGTATACATTTGGAATGTCGGGGGTTCCCCCTGTATACATTTGGAATGTCGGGGGTTCCCCCTGTATACATTTGGAATGTCGGGGGTTCCCCCTGTATACATTTGGAATGTCGGGGGTTCCCCCTGTATACATTTGGAATGTCGGGGGTTCCCCCTGTATACATTTGGAATGTCGGGGGTTCCCCCTGTATACATTTGGAATGTCGGGGGTTCCCCCTGTATACATTTGGAATGTCGGGGGTTCCCCCTGTATACATTTGGAATGTCGGGGGTTCCCCCTGTATACATTTGGAATGTCGGGGGTTCCCCCTGTATACATTTGGAATGTCGGGGGTTCCCCCTGTATACATTTGGAATGTCGGGGGTTCCCCCTGTATACATTTGGAATGTCGGGGGTTCCCCCTGTATACATTTGGAATGTCGGGGGTTCCCCCTGTATACATTTGGAATGTCGGGGGTTCCCCCTGTATACATTTGGAATGTCGGGGGTTCCCCCTGTATACATTTGGAATGTCGGGGGTTCCCCCTGTATACATTTGGAATGTCGGGGGTTCCCCCTGTATACATTTGGAATGTCGGGGGTTCCCCCTGTATACATTTGGAATGTCGGGGGTTCCCCCTGTATACATTTGGAATGTCGGGGGTTCCCCCTGTATACATTTGGAATGTCGGGGGTTCCCCCTGTATACATTTGGAATGTCGGGGGTTCCCCCTGTATACATTTGGAATGTCGGGGGTTCCCCCTGTATACATTTGGAATGTCGGGGGTTCCCCCTGTATACATTTGGAATGTCGGGGGTTCCCCCTGTATACATTTGGAATGTCGGGGGTTCCCCCTGTATACATTTGGAATGTCGGGGGTTCCCCCTGTATACATTTGGAATGTCGGGGGTTCCCCCTGTATACATTTGGAATGTCGGGGGTTCCCCCTGTATACATTTGGAATGTCGGGGGTTCCCCCTGTATACATTTGGAATGTCGGGGGTTCCCCCTGTATACATTTGGAATGTCGGGGGTTCCCCCTGTATACATTTGGAATGTCGGGGGTTCCCCCTGTATACATTTGGAATGTCGGGGGTTCCCCCTGTATACATTTGGAATGTCGGGGGTTCCCCCTGTATACATTTGGAATGTCGGGGGTTCCCCCTGTATACATTTGGAATGTCGGGGGTTCCCCCTGTATACATTTGGAATGTCGGGGGTTCCCCCTGTATACATTTGGAATGTCGGGGGTTCCCCCTGTATACATTTGGAATGTCGGGGGTTCCCCCTGTATACATTTGGAATGTCGGGGGTTCCCCCTGTATACATTTGGAATGTCGGGGGTTCCCCCTGTATACATTTGGAATGTCGGGGGTTCCCCCTGTATACATTTGGAATGTCGGGGGTTCCCCCTGTATACATTTGGAATGTCGGGGGTTCCCCCTGTATACATTTGGAATGTCGGGGGTTCCCCCTGTATACATTTGGAATGTCGGGGGTTCCCCCTGTATACATTTGGAATGTCGGGGGTTCCCCCTGTATACATTTGGAATGTCGGGGGTTCCCCCTGTATACATTTGGAATGTCGGGGGTTCCCCCTGTATACATTTGGAATGTCGGGGGTTCCCCCTGTATACATTTGGAATGTCGGGGGTTCCCCCTGTATACATTTGGAATGTCGGGGGTTCCCCCTGTATACATTTGGAATGTCGGGGGTTCCCCCTGTATACATTTGGAATGTCGGGGGTTCCCCCTGTATACATTTGGAATGTCGGGGGTTCCCCCTGTATACATTTGGAATGTCGGGGGTTCCCCCTGTATACATTTGGAATGTCGGGGGTTCCCCCTGTATACATTTGGAATGTCGGGGGTTCCCCCTGTATACATTTGGAATGTCGGGGGTTCCCCCTGTATACATTTGGAATGTCGGGGGTTCCCCCTGTATACATTTGGAATGTCTGGGTTTCTGAGCAGAATGAATCTAGCCGGAGGTTTGCTGCAGGGGCGGAGTCCGGGCCGGGACACAGGCCGCTCTATCCTCAGTTGCTCCGGACACTCACTCGGCATCATCCCCACAATCTGTTTCCATTTCCTATTGAAACTTCCTCCAAAATACCTTCTCGGTGCACTCAGCTTGCTTGCATTCACTTGGCTGCCTTTGGCTCCGTTGATGGCTGAGCAGCAAAGCGGTGCCAAAGAGTAGCATCCCGCCAGCCGCATCTCCCCGCTCACCTCATAGTTGTGGCGCACCCACGCCACCCATTCAGAAAGGCCGGGTGCGGGCATCCCAATTCAGGATGCCCCAAGGAGTGAAACTCCAGGGCTCCTGAAACCTGACCTAGAATGTTGGAAAGTCATTTAATTGTTCAGTGTGTCCGCAACGCTGCAGACTATGTTGGCGCTATAATTATTATTATGGGGGACATGATACATTGCCTTGTAAAGCGCTACGGAAGATGATGGCGCTATATCAATAAACAATAATAATATATTATTTTCCTTATAGGGTCATTATTCAGTTTTTGATATAAATGTACTAAATCTAACATAGTGATCATTAGAGGACAAAAACCAGCCCTATGTTCTATAAGAATCCAGGGCTTCCTCATTTCCCCCTTGGCACATGTTCAGGCCACCCCGGCATCCCCAGTCTTCCTTTATTTGCTCTGCACACCCAGGCCTATCTGTATAGCTGGTGCAGGTAAGCCATAGGGGGGCACCCCGCGACTAACCTTCCTTTCAGTTTCTTAGCCGCTTAAGATGAATGAAGGTGAGGCTGTGCAGGTGGACAGGATGCCCTCGGGGTGGAGGGGATCAGGGCCGGCTCCAGCACAGGGCAAACCTGGGCTATTGTCAGGGCCCCTGGCATCCTCAGGGGCCCACTCAGACTTAAACTTGGCCATGGTATTTTACAGCGGACCCGAACCACCGAATGCCGGGTATTGTGCGCAAACCTGCTCATGGCTGGGTTCAGCAACAGGGGATGGTCAGCAACAATGGAAATGGTGGCCTGGAATGGAGGGCAACTGATGGAGGCTCAGAAGGTGGAGAGAGGCAATAAGGACTGGAGGGTGATTGGTGGCTATAGGGAAGGCAATAAGGACTGGAGGGTGATTGGTGGCTATAGGGAAGGCAATAAGGACTGGAGGGTGATTGGTGGCTATAGGGAAGGCAATAAGGACTGGAGGGTGATTGGTGGCTATAGGGAAGGCAATAAGGACTGGAGGGTGATTGGTGGCTATAGGGAAGGCAATAAGGACGGGGGGGGGTGATTGGTGACTATAGGAAAGGCAATAAGGACTGGAGGATGATTGGTGGCTATAGGGAAGGCAATAAGGACTGGAGGGTGATTGGTGACTATAGGGAAGGCAATAAGGACTGGAGGGTGATTGGTGGCTATAGGGAAGGCAATAAGGACTGGAGGGTGATTGGTGGCTATAGGGAAGGCAATAAGGACTGGAGGCTGATTGGTGGCTATAGGGAAGGCAATAAGGACGGGGGGGGGGTGATTGGTGACTATAGGAAAGGCAATAAGGACTGGAGGGTGATTGGTGACTATAGGAAAGGCAATAAGGACTGGAGGGTGATTGGTGACTATAGGGAAGGCAATAAGGACTGGAGGGTGATTGGTGGCTATAGGGAAGGCAATATGGACGAGAGGGTGATTGGTGGCTATAGGGAAGGCAATAAGGACTGGAGGATGATGGACAGCTATAGGGAAGGCAATAAGGACTGGAGGTTGACTGGTGACTATAGGGAAGGCAATAAGGACTGGGGGGGTGATTGGTGGCTAAAGGGAAGGCAATAAGGACTGGAGTGTGATTGGTGGCTATAGGGAAGGCAATAAGGACTGGAGGGTGACTGGTGACTATAGGGAAGGCAATAAGGACTGGAGGGTGATTGGTGGCTATAGGGAAGGCAATAAGGACGGGGGGGGTTGATTGGTGACTATAGGGAAGGCAATAAGGACTGGAGGGTGATTGGTGACTATAGGAAAGGCAATAAGGACTGGAGGGTGATAGGTGACTATAGGGAAGGCAATAAGGACTGGAGGGTGATTGGTGGCTATAGGGAAGGCAATAAGGACTGGAGGGTGATTGGTGGCTATAGGGAAGGCAATATGGACGGGAGGGTGATTGGTGGCTATAGGGAAGGCAATAAGGACTGGAGGATGATGGGCAGCTATAGGGAAGGCAATAAGGACTGGAGGTTGACTGGTGACTATAGGGAAGGCAATAAGGACTGGAGGGTGACTGGTAACTATAGGGAAGGCAATAAGGACTGGAGGGTGATTGGTGGCTATAGGGAAGGCAATAAGGACTGGAGGGTGACTGGTAACTATAGGGAAGGCAATAAGGACTGGAGGGTGATTGGTGGCTAAAGGGAAGGCAATAAGGACTGGAGGGTGACTGGTAACTATAGGGAAGGCAATAAGGACTGGAGGGTGATTGGTGGCTATAGGGAAGGCAATAAGGACTGGAGGGTGATTGGTGGCTATAGGGAAGGCCATAAGGACGGGAGGGTGATTGGTGGCTATAGGGAAGACAATAAGGACTGGCGGGTGATTGGTGGCTATAGGGAAAGCAATAAGGACTGGGGGGGTGATTGGTGGCTATAGGGAAGGCAATAAGGACTGGAGGGTGATTGGTGGCTATAGGGAAGGCAATAAGGACTGGAGGGTGACTGGTGACTATAGGGAAGGCAATAAGGACTGGAGGGTGATTGGTGACTATAGGGAAGGCAATAAGGACTGGAGGATGATTGGTGGCTATAGGGAAGGCAATAAGGACTGGAGGGTGACTGGTGACTATAGGGAAGGCAATAAGGACTGGAGGGTGATTGGTGGCTATAGGGAAGGCCATAAGGACGGGAGGGTGATTGGTGGCTATAGGGAAGACAATAAGGACTGGCGGGTGATTGGTGGCTATAGGGAAAGCAATAAGGACTGGGGGGGTGATTGGTGGCTATAGGGAAGGCAATAAGGACTGGAGGGTGATTGGTGACTATAGGGAAGACAATAAGGACCGGAGGGTGATTGGTGGCTATAGGGAAAGCAATAAGGACTGGAGGGTGATTGGTGGCTATAGGGAAGGCAATAAGGACTGGAGGGTGATTGGTGGCTATAGGGAAGGCAATAAGGACTGGAGGGTGATTGGTGACTATAGGGAAGGCAATAAGGACTGGAGGGTGACTGGTGACTATAGGGAAGGCAATAAGGACTGGAGGGTGATTGGTGGCTATAGGGAAGGCAATAAGGACTGGGGGGGGGGGGTGATTGGTGGCTATAGAGAAGGCAATAAGGACTGGAGGGTGATTGGTGGCTATAGGGAAGGCAATAAGGACTGGAGGGTGATTGGTGGCTATAGAGAAGGCAATAAGGACTGGAGGGTGACTGGTGACTATAGGGAAGGCAATAAGGACTGGGGGGGGGGGGTGATTGGTGGCTATAGAGAAGGCAATAAGGACTGGAGGGTGATTGGTGGCTATAGGGAAGGCAATAAGGACGGGAGGGTGATTGGTGACTATAGGAAAGGAATAAGGACTGGAGGGTGATTGGTGGCTATAGAGAAGGCAATAAGGACTGGAGGGTGATTGGTGACTATAGGGAAGGCAATAAGGACTGGAGGGTGATTGGTGGCTATAGGGAAGGCAATATGGACTGGGGGGGGGGGTGATTGGTGGCTATAGAGAAGGCAATAAGGACTGGAGGGTGATTGGTGGCTATAGGGAAGGCAATAAGGACGGGAGGGTGATTGGTGGCTATAGGGAAGGCAATAAGGACGGGAGGGTGATTGGTGACTATAGGAAAGGAATAAGGACTGGAGGGTGATTGGTGGCTATAGAGAAGGCAATAAGGACTGGAGGGTGATTGGTGGCTATAGGGAAGGCAATAAGGACGGGAGGGTGATTGGTGACTATAGGAAAGGAATAAGGACTGGAGGGTGATTGGTGGCTATAGAGAAGGCAATAAGGACTGGAGGGTGATTGGTGACTATAGGGAAGGCAATAAGGACTGGAGGGTGATTGGTGGCTATAGGGAAGGCAATATGGACTGGGGGGGGGGGGTGATTGGTGGCTATAGAGAAGGCAATAAGGACTGGAGGGTGATTGGTGGCTATAGGGAAGGCAATAAGGACGGGAGGGTGATTGGTGACTATAGGAAAGGAATAAGGACTGGAGGGTGATTGGTGGCTATAGAGAAGGCAATAAGGACTGGAGGGTGATTGGTGACTATAGGGAAGGCAATAAGGACTGGAGGGTGATTGGTGGCTATAGGGAAGGCAATATGGACTGGAGGGTGATTGGTGACTATAGGGAAGGCAATAAGGACTGGAGGGTGATTGGTGGCTATAGGGAAGGCAATAAGGACTGGAGGGTGATTGGTGGCTATAGGGAAGGCAATAAGGACGGGAGGGTGATTGGTGACTATAGGAAAGGAATAAGGACTGGAGGGTGATTGGTGGCTATAGAGAAGGCAATAAGGACTGGAGGGTGATTGGTGACTATAGGGAAGGCAATAAGGACTGGAGGGTGATTGGTGGCTATAGAGAAGGCAATAAGAACTGGAGGGTGATTGGTGGCTATAGGGAAGGCAATAAGGACGGGAGGGTGATTGGTGACTATAGGAAAGGAATAAGGACTGGAGGGTGATTGGTGGCTATAGAGAAGGCAATAAGGACTGGAGGGTGATTGGTGGCTATAGGGAAAGCAATAAGGACTGGAGGGTGATTGGTGGCTATAGGGAAGGCAATAAGGACTGGAGGGTGATTGGTGGCTATAGGGAAGGCAATAAGGACTGGAGGGCGATTGGTGACTATAGCGAAGGCAATAAGGACTGGAGGGTGATTGGTGGCTATAGGGAAGGCAAAAAGGACTGGAGGGCGATTGGTGGCTATAGGGAAGGCAATAAGGACTGGAGGGCGATTGGTGGCTATAGGGAAGGCAATAAGGACTGGAGGGTGATTGGTGGCTATAGGGAAGGCAATAAGGACTGGAGGATGATTGGTGGCTATAGGGAAAGCAATAAGGACTAGAGGGTGATTGGTTCCTATAGGGAAGACAATAAGGACTGGAGGGTGATTGGTGACTATAGGGAAGGCAACAAGGACTGGAGGGTGATTGGTGACTATAGGGAAGACAATAAGGACTGGAGGGTGATTGGTGACTATAGGAAAGACAATAAGGACTGGAGGGTGATTGGTGACTATAGGGAAGACAATAAGGACTGGAGGGTAATTGGTGGCTATAGGGAAGGCAATAAGGACTGGGGGGTGATTGGTGGCTATAGGGAAGGCAATAAGGACTGGAGGGTAATTGGTGGCTATAGGGAAGGCAATAAGGACTAGAGGGTGATTGGTTCCTATAGGGAAGACAATAAGGACTGGAGGGTGATTGGTGACTATAGGGAAGGCAACAAGGACTGGAGGGTGATTGGTGACTATAGGGAAGACAATAAGGACTGGAGGGCGATTGGTGACTATAGGAAAGACAATAAGGACTGGAGGGTGATTGGTGACTATAGGGAAGACAATAAGGACTGGAGGGTAATTGGTGGCTATAGGGAAGGCAATAAGGACTGGGGGGTGATTGGTGGCTATAGGGAAGGCAATAAGGACAGGAGGGTGATTGGTGGCTATAGGGAAGGCAATAAGGACTGGGGGGGGGGTGATTGGTGGCTATAGGGAAGGCAATAAGGACTGGAGGGTGATTGGTGACTATAGGGAAGACAATAAGGACTGGAGGGTGATTGGTGGCCTATAGGGAAGGCAATAAGGACTGGAGGGTGATTGGTGGCTATAGGGAAAGCAATAAGGACTGGAGGGTGATTGGTGGCTATAGGGAAAGCAATAAGGACTGGAGGGTGATTGGTGGCTATAGGGAAGGCAATAAGGACTGGAGGGTGATTGGTGGCTATAGGGAAAGCAATAAGGACTGGAGGGTGATTGGTGGCTATAGGGAAAGCAATAAGGACTGGAGGGTGATTGGTGGCTATAGGGAAAGCAATAAGGACTGGAGGGTGATTGGCTATAGGGAAGGCAATAAGGACTGGAGGATGATTGGTGACTATAGGGAAGGCAATAAGGACTGGAGGATGATTGGTGACTATAGGGAAGGCAATAAGGACTGGAGGGTGATTGGTGGCTATAGGGAAGGAAATAAGGACTGGAGGGCGATTGGTGGTAATAGGGAAGGCAATAAGGACTGGAGGGTGATTGGTGGCTATAGGGAAGGCAATAAGGACTGGAGGGTGATTGGTGGCTATAGGGAAGGAAATAAGGACTGGAGGGCGATTGGTGGTAATAGGGAAGGCAATAAGGACTGGAGGGTGATTGGTGGCTATAGGGAAGGCAAAAAGGACTGGAGGGCGATTGGTGGTAATAGGGAAGGCAATAAGGACTGGAGGGAGATTGGTGGCTATAGGGAAGGCAATAAGGACTGGAGGGTGATTGGTGACTATAGGGAAGGCAATAAGGACTGGAGGGCGATTGGTGACTATAGGGAAGGCAATAAGGACTGGAGTGTGATTGGTGGCTATAGGGAAGGCAATAAGGACTGGAGGATGATTGGTGACTATAGGAAAGGCAATAAGGACTGGAGGGTGATTGGTGGCTATAGGGAAGGAAATAAGGACTGGAGGGTGATTGGTGGCTATAGGGAAGGAAATAAGGACTGGAGGATGATTGGTGGCTATAGGGAAGGCAATAAGGACTGGAGGATGATTGGTGGCTATAGGGAAGGAAATAAGGACTGGAGGATGATTGGTGGCTATAGGGAAGGCAATAAGGACTGGAGGGTGATTGGTGGCTATAGGGAAGGCAATAAGGACTGGAGGGAGATTGGTGGCTATAGGGAAGGCAATAAGGACTGGAGAGCGATTGGTGACTATAGGGAAGGCAATAAGGACTGGAGGGTGATTGGTGGCTATAGGGAAGGCAATAAGGACTGGAGGATGATTGGTGACTATAGGAAAGGCAATAAGGACTGGAGGGTGATTGGTGGCTATAGGAAAGGAATAAGGACTGGATGGTGATTGGTGGCTATAGGGAAGACAATAAGGACTAGAGGGTGATTGGTGGCTATAGGGAAGGCAATAAGGACTAGAGGGTTATTGGTGACTATAGGGAAGGCAAAAAGGACTGGAGGGCGATTGATGGCTATAGGGAAGGAAATAAGGACTGGAGGGTGATTGGTGGCTATAGGGAAGGCAATATGGGCTGGACGATGATTGGTGGCTATGGGGAAGGCAATAAAGACTGGAGGATGATTGGTGGCTATAGGGAAGGAAATAAGGACTGGAGGATGATTGGTGGCTATAGGGAAGGAAATAAAGACTGGAGGATGATTGGTGGCTATAGGGAAGGAAATAAGGACTGGAGGATGATTGGTGGCTATAGGGAAGGCAATAAGGACTGGAGGGTGATTGGTGACTATAGGGAAGGCAATAAGGACTAGAGGGTGATTGGTGGCTATAGGGAAGGCAATAAGGACTAGAGGGTTATTGGTGACTATAGGGAAGGCAAAAAGGATTGGAGGGCGATTGATGGCTATAGGGAAGGAAATAAGGACTGGAGGATGATTGGTGGCTATAGGGAAGGAAATAAGGACTGGAGGATGATTGGTGGCTATAGGGAAGGAAATAAGGACTGGAGGATGATTGGTGGCTATAGGGAAGGCAATAAGGACTGGAGGGTGATTGGTGACTATAGGGAAGGCAATAAGGACTGGAGGGTGATTGGTGGCTATAGGGAAGGCAATAAGGATTGGAGGGTGATTGGTGGCTATAGGGAAGGCAAAAAGGACTGGAGGGCGATTGGTGGCTATAGGGAAGGCAATAAGGACTGGAGGATGATTGGTGACTATAGGGAAGGCAATAAGGACTGGAGGATGATTGGTGACTATAGGGAAGGCAATAAGAACTGGAGGATGATTGGTGACTATAGGGAAGGCAATAAGGACTGGAGGATGATTGGTGGCTATAGGAAAGGAATAAGAACTGGAGGGTGATTGGTGGCTATAGGGAAGGCAATAAGGACTAGAGGGTGATTGGTGGCTATAGGGAAGGCAATAAGGACTAGAGGGTTATTGGTGACTATAGGGAAGGCAAAAAGGACTGGAGGGCGATTGATGGCTATAGGGAAGACAATAAGAACTGGAGTGTGATTGGTGGCTATAGGGAAGGCAATTAGGACTGGAGGATGATTGGTGACTATAGGGAAGGCAAAAAGGACTGGAGGGCGATTGATGGCTATAGGGAAGACAATAAGAACTGGAGTGTGATTGGTGGCTATAGGGAAGGCAATAAGGATTGGAGGATGATTGGTGGCTATAGGGAAGGCAATAAGGACTGGAGGATGATTGGTGACTATAGGAAAGGCAATAAGGACTGGAGGGTGATTGGTGGCTATAGGGAAGGCAATAAGGACTGGAGGATGATTGGTGACTATAGGAAAGGCAATAAGGACTGGAGGGTGATTGGTGGCTATAGGGAAGGCAATAAGGACTGGAGGATGACTGGTGGCTATAGGGAAGGCAATAAGGACTGGAGGATGACTGGTGGCTATAGGGAAGGCAATAAGGACTGGAGGGTGATTGGTGACTATAGGGAAGGCAATAAGGACTGGAGGGTGATTGGTGGCTATAGGGAAGGCAATAAGGACTGGAGGGTGATTGGTGGCTATAGGGAAGGCAATAAGGACTGGAGGGTGATTGGTGGCTATAGGGAAGGCAATAAGGACTGGAGGGTGATTGGTGACTATAGGAAAGGCAATAAGGACTGGAGGGTGATTGGTGGCTATAGGGAAGGCAATAAGGACTGGAGGGAGATTGGTGGCTATAGGGAAGGCAATAAGGACTGGAGGGTGATTGGTGGCTATAGGGAAGGCAATAAGGACTAGAGGGTGATTGGTGGCTATAGGGAAGGCAATAAGGACTGGAGGGTGATTGGTGGCTATAGGGAAGGCAATAAGGACTGGAGGGTGATTGGTGGCTATAGGGAAGGTAATAAGGACTGGAGAGCGATTGGTGACTATAGGAAAGGCAATAAGGACTGGAGGGTGATTGGTGGCTATAGGGAAGGCAATAAGGACTGGAGGGTGATTGGTGGCTATAGGGAAGGCAATAAGGACTGGAGGGAGATTGGTGGCTATAGGGAAGGCAATAAGGACTGGAGAGCGATTGGTGACTATAGGGAAGGCAATAAGGACTGGAGGGTGATTGGTGGCTATAGGGAAGGCAATAAGGACTGGAGGGTGATTGGTGGCTATAGGGAAGGCAATATGGACTGGAGGATGATTGGTGGCTATAGGGAAGGCAATAAGGACTGGAGGGTGATTGGTGGCTATAGGGAAGGCAATATGGACTGGAAGGTGATTGGTGGCTATAGGAAAGGCAATAAAGACTGAAGGATGATTGGTGGCTATCGGGAAGGCAATAAGGACTGGAGGGTGATTGGTGGCTATAGGGAAGGCAATATGGACTGGAGGGTGATTGGTGGCTATAGGGAAGGCAATAAGGACTGGAGGGTGATTGGTGACTATAGGGAAGGCAATAAGGACTGGAGGGTGATTGGTGGCTATAGGGAAGGAAATAAGGACTGGACGGCGATTGGTGGTAATAGGGTAGGCAATAAGGACTGGAGGGCGATTGGTGGTAATAGGGAAGGCAATAAGGACTGGAGAGTGATTGGTGACTATAGGGAAGGCAATAAGGACTGGAGGGTGATTGGTGGCTATAGGGAAGGCAATATGGACTGGAGGGTGATTGGTGGCTATAGGGAAGGAAATAAGGACTGGAGGGTGATTGGTGGCTATAGGGAAGGAAATAAGGACTGGAGGGTGATTGGTGGCTATAGGGAAGGAAATAAGGACTGGAGGGTGATTGGTGACTATAGGGAAGGCAATAAGGACTGGAGGGTGATTGGTGGCTATAGGGAAGGCAATATGGACTGGAGGGTGATTGGTGGCTATAGGGAAGGAAATAAGGACTGGAGGGTGATTGGTGGCTATAGGGAAGGCAATAAGGACTGGAGGGTGATTGGTGGCTATAGGGAAGGAAATAAGGACTGGAGGGTGATTGGTGGCTATAGGGAAGGCAATATGGACTAGAGGGTGATTGGTGGCTATAGGGAAGGCAATATGGACTGGAGGGTGATTGGTGGCTATAGGGAAGGCAATAAAGACTGGAGGATGATTGGTGGCTATAGGGAAGGAAATAAGGACTGGAGGGCGATTGGTGGCAATAGGGAAGGCAATAAGGACTGGAGGGTGATTGGTGGCTATAGGGAAGGAAATAAGGACTGGAGGGCGATTGGTGGCAATAGGAAAGGTAAAAAGGACTGGAGGATGATTGGTGACTATAGGGAAGGCAATAAGGACTGGAGGGTGATTGGTGGCTATAGGGAAGGCAATAAGGACTGGAGGGCGATTGGTGGTAATAGGGAAGGCAATAAGGACTGGAGGGTGATTGGTGGCTATAGAGAAGGCAATAAGGACTGGAGGGTGATTGGTGGCTATAGGGAAGGCAATAAGGACTGGAGGGTGATTGGTGGCTATAGAGAAGGCAATAAGGACTGGAGGGTGATTGGTGGCTATAGGGAAGGCAATAAGGACTGGAGGATGATTGGTGACTATAGGGAAGGCAATAAGGACTGGAGGGTGATTGGTGGCTATAGGGAAGGAAATAAGGACTGGAGGGTGATTGGTGGCTATAGGGAAGGCAATATGGACTAGAGGGTGATTGGTGGCTATAGGGAAGGCAATATGGACTGGAGGGTGATTGGTGGCTATAGGGAAGGCAATAAGGACTGGAGGGTGATTGGTGGCTATAGGGAAGGAAATAAGGACTGGAGGGTGATTGGTGGCTATAGGGAAGGCAATATGGACTAGAGGGTGATTGGTGGCTATAGGGAAGGCAATATGGACTGGAGGGTGATTGGTGGCTATAGGGAAGGAAATAAGGACTGGAGGGCGATTGGTGGCAATAGGGAAGGCAATAAGGACTGGAGGGTGATTGGTGGCTATAGGGAAGGAAATAAGGACTGGAGGGCGATTGGTGGCAATAGGAAAGGTAATAAGGACTGGAGGATGATTGGTGACTATAGGGAAGGCAATAAGGACTGGAGGGTGATTGGTGGCTATAGGGAAGGCAATAAGGACTGGAGGGCGATTGGTGGTAATAGGGAAGGCAATAAGGACTGGAGGGTGATTGGTGGCTATAGAGAAGGCAATAAGGACTGGAGGGTGATTGGTGGCTATAGGGAAGGCAATAAGGACTGGAGGGTGATTGGTGGCTATAGAGAAGGCAATAAGGACTGGAGGGTGATTGGTGGCTATAGGGAAGGCAATAAGGACTGGAGGATGATTGGTGACTATAGGGAAGGCAATAAGGACTGGAGGGCGTTTGGTGGCTATAGGGAAGGCAATAAGGACTGGAGGGTAATTGGTGGCTATAGGGAAGGCAATAAGGACTGGAGGATGATTGGTGACTATAGGGAAGGCAATAAGGACTGGAGGGTGATTGGTGACTATAGGGAAGGCAATAAGGACTGGAGGATGATTTGGTGGCTATAGGGAAGGTAATAAGGACTGGAGGGTGATTGGTGGCTATAGGGAAGGCAATAAGGACTGGAGGGTGATTGGTGGCTATAGGGAAGGCAATAAGGACTGGAGGGTGATTGGTGACTATAGGGAAGGCAGTAAGGACTGGAGGGTGATTGGTGGCTATAGGAAAGGCAATAAAGACTGGAGGATGATTGGTGGCTATAGGGAAGGCAATAAGGACTGGAGGATGATTGGTGACTATAGGGAAGGTAATAAGGACTGGAGGGTGATTGGTGGCTGTAAAATATCATTCTTTGTGATATTTCTTTCCCTTGTTTTCCTTAACAAGGACTGTTTTGGGCCATCCAGAATCTGATCTCAGCTATAGTAATTTTAGCAAGTATTGGCCAAAACCAAAAATCAATAAATGGATTTAATATAAAATAGAGCTGATTACATTACAGGGAAATAATATGAATGGTGTAAATATGCTATGAAGTTATAATGTACAAAATTGTAAGTAGTGTCCATAGGAAAATGCAGCAATCATTCCTAGGTTAATTCAAACTAGAGTCTTTTGTTTCTCTCTCCCAACCCCCGCCATACTGCCTATGTGGCAATCTCCTACATGTCTCACATGTTGTCCGTTCAGAGACCCAAAGCCAAGAGAAGAGAAGAGAAGAGAAGAGAAGAGTGCCCCCTTCCCCCACATTCTCCTCCTTAAATGTTATTCCTAAATCTCTCCACCTCCAACTGTCCTCCTATTACAAAGAAGCAGTCATGTAGTACAAACATATGGTTTCAGTTAAATGGTCGAAGTTAATTACTAGGAGAACCTAACCCAAACATTACTTGAGTCTGTGTATACACATACACACATATATATATTGAACATTGAGGCCATTAACCAAAATTAACTTATATTACATTATATGTGCATCAGTCAGCCCTGGATCAGAATCATAATAACCAGGTAAAAATCCACAGACTCCATTCATCCAAGTTACCTATTTTCCAGGAATATTAGTGATTTAATAATAATTCATTAATAATTGAGATCATAAACCTTTTATTCCTCTGGAACCTTCTTACAATTCCCCCTGTTAAGATCTCAAATTATTAATGCAGGGTTATTATTAGTTAAAATAAAAACATGCCATCTATCCACTTTTCCATCATTCATTTCACATTCATTCAACTGTGGGTTAACTCACCAAAAACATGATTCCAATCTCAGAACTTGCTGAACCAAAGGAAATATTTTTTTACCTCTATTCCCTTTATCATTTTGACTGCTAAAACTACTGATCCAAATTCTAAACTAAGTTAACAAAATATTTAAATATACAAAAATTGATTATCCTAATAATTTACAAACAACAAAAACAACAAAATGACTCGAGTTATATTAACATTTCCTGCAGACCTTGCTATGAATGACTCTGTTCATTGATGGTTATAACCCTTCCCAAAGAGATGAGATCGATCATGTTCAATCTATTCCAGGTTTTAACAATCATTTGCTATTGAATATCCGCTTGATTGTAACTTGACCTCCTAATTCCTTACTTCCTGTGCCCATTTTCTGAATGAATTTAAACAAAGATGGAAGTATGGGACAAATCTTCTTTACCCTTTACCAATATAACAGAGACCAATTCCTGTTAAACTTAGACACCTCTAGTCTTGATACTCTTTAATG
The DNA here is from genome assembly GCA_027917425.1 of Gastrophryne carolinensis. NCBI lineage: Eukaryota > Metazoa > Chordata > Amphibia > Anura > Microhylidae > Gastrophryne > Gastrophryne carolinensis. The sequence goes on from CM051243.1 coordinate 195,448,204, forward strand.
AGTCTTATACTTCAATTGTACCCAGGAAATTCAAAGTAATTTGATTATCCCCCTGTTTATCATTTGGTTAACTAATTAAACAAATAACCTGGATTGGAAGAGCAAACCCAATGATATACCCCTCAGTTCAAGCTTTGGCCTAACAATGTCAAGAGCAAAAGCACAATATTCTCAAGATAACAAGCTAAACCCTTGTTTCCTATTATTCATTTGCTCATGACCCTGTTCCTCCAAAGTAGAATGAATCCCCTTTTACATCTGTACTCCCAGTGGCAAGTGCATGAGTATTAAAAGAAAATCTGGTTGTGATAGATCAAAGAAAAGTCAAGACTCAGAATCTAAATTCTTAACCCCTTCTGACTCCTCCCACCAAACCACTATGAACATATTTACCCTTTTTATTAGTGACCCAGAACCAAAAAATCCTCTTAACCCATATGGTAACATTTCATAAGCACCGCTATACACCTCCACTTATTATGCTAATAGGTAGACCTTTAGGTGTAATGTTCTATTTTAGTTCCCTAACATAAATATGTAAATATGTGTCACTGCCTTGAAAAAAAATGAATTCACAAAATGTTATATAACAGATTTCTTTTTCTTCATGTTGTCACTGGTTAATCTTCCTTTCATTCTGTTCTTCTTTTCTGCCTTGGGACGATCACTTCTTTGGCAAGACTTTGTCAGATCATTCGCTGCAATGGAAGTGTTAATTGCACTCTTAAGTTAGGTTATATATCTTTATTTCTTCTATGATGAAATAGGAGTCTTCATGATATTCATCATATTCTTCTCCTTTTGGTGAACTTTTCATCATGGCTTCTTATCTTGTCATGTTACTCCTTTCTTCTTCTCATTCCTTCCGACTTCAGGGCTTCGCGTCATCATTTCCGTCATCATTCCTTATATAGTCAGCCTCGGTTTTCTTTCCTTTAACATAAAATTTAGCAGCATCAATTTCTTTAAGCAAATAATTTCATAGCATTCTTATCTAAATTCACATGAATTATACTCCAGATCCACTTTCCATAAAACTTGTTTTGGCACTGTTCACCCTAACAATCAGTATATATTATAAAGTTTTCATCTGCATCATAAATACTTCATAAGTGCATTGTCAATAAATTAAGTCAATTAATTTGGGATAATCTGGGCAAAATTAAATTAAATTGTATGACGTCAGTACAATTTACTCAATTTCTTCCCAGTAACTTATGCCTTGATCCCATTCTTGTTACTAAATTTTTGAAGAAAATGCCTTGGAATAACAGAAGCATATCTCCCACTCAAGTCATGTCACCAGAATCTCTTTTCTCTTGAAAACAAGCTTCTGAGACACCCTCTGATCAGCTTATCTGAGCATGCATCAGTGAAACATGAAATATATTCTTCTGTTTTCCTTCACATTTCTATACAATCCAATTCAAAACTTCTAAATTTAAAATGCCACTTACAAGCAGATGCATATCACTCATGTATAGGATCTGTTAATTGACTCCAGCTGTTTGTTTCAACCACTAACCCAATATTACCTTGATCCTTTAAAAGTGTGTGGAAACCTAAACTTCTAGTAAATACTATTAAGATCCTTGCTCTAAAACCTTAATAATAATAATACCTACCTTTTACTTTATAACTTTTTATGAATTTTACCTGCTTATATTAGTTAAATATGTTAGGAAAGTGTAGTTAGTGTTGATTATTCCTTTAAAAGTACATTCATCTCTCTCTAAGTCTAATGGCCATCTGTTGGTAATTATCCAACAAAGGAATTTCTCTAGTCAGACTAGCTCTTAAAGCAAATATCTGTGTCACTATTGAGACTGGTCCGATCAGATATAATCTGATCGCTCTACTGGACAATCTATTGAATCTTGAGGTGAGCCAAAATAATCCTTACCCTCAATATTCTATTTTTCCTACAGTAATCAATGTACAACTCACTTCTAAACTTAATTTACAATTTTACGATTCTTTGCTCCACAGGAAATGAGTCAATTGAATCTGTCCATCTACGGTCTTCTAAAATCACATCTGTTACACAAATATATTTTCCACTTTAACTCTTTATAGAATAATTATATCAGATTAGTGATACCTACAATCAGTTATTTAATTTAATTAATCACAACTTTTTATACCCATGAATGACTTTTAAGGAATTTAATCTGACTAAAAAATTAGTTCATAACCACATATTCTAGATGTTATATCTCAACTAACCATATTTAGAATAATGCCTTTAAAATTTGCAAACCCTTTTAGTCATATATGGTGTTCTTTGTTCTCAATTCAATCATTATCCCTTCCCCCTACACCCTAGCATTAAAAGTTATTTCAGAGGAATGGCACCTCCCATCCTCTGCCATTAATCAATAACTTTCCTGCTAACTCTCTAAACGTTTGGATTTCTTTGGGCAAAAAGGACTGAAGTGACATCACTAGTCGCCACCCACTTGGGTTGGGCAAATTTCAAATTTCCCCGCTGCTTCATTTGTTTCCAAACCTTCCACAGATAAGATGTAGGCATATTATCAATCTCTGCTATGGGCACACCACTCTGTATCAAATCTAGGAAGATTTGTGTTCTTGTGCCCCACCTTCTTTCCTTTACATTCCTATGTGCAGCTCTTTCTTTTGTGTTTCCAAAGAAAGGAATTCTCTTTGTTTGAGAATTATGCCCCCAGCGTGGTGTATATACTTCTGTATTTCTTTTATACGTCCTGAAAGTTTTAGGCTTATTATTTCTAGTGTGCTTTTCATTATGGAAACTGTTGCAACACCTAGAAATATGTCCAATTCCTCCACAAAAATAACAATGAACATCCCTAGTTCTTACTTTAAATTTACCGCCTTGTGCAACAGGAACTGTTTCCAGCTCAGAATTAATCTGCTGTTTCTGGGGCAACACATTTGCACATTTATTTGCCTCATCCAGTATGGAAACATATGAAACATACTTTGCAGTACAATCTACATCCATTGTATTATCAGTCAGCATCCCATTCTCTTTGCTGTACTCAATATTTTCTGCATCTTCATTAATTTCTTCCATACAGATAACATCCTGCGGATTCATCTGCCTTTCCCTGTTATACCTACAGGTGGCAGCAGTGAGAGTTTTAGATCTCACATGCTGAAAAGCTTCATCCTTCTTTTGAATAGCTGAAATGGTTGCCTTATTTGTGTTGTATTTTAACTGTCTCCTTATTTTGTCTATAAATGCTGCAGCTTCCTGCATAGAATCTTTTTCACTTGCTAACATTTTTGAGACTGGATCAAGGAAGTTAAATTTCCTAACAAAAGTTTTTATCATGCTGTTAGGCTCCTCTTCCTCAGGAATTCCTATTATTAGTCTATATGCCTGTTCAAATTTTTCCATGAAGGCATACACATCTTCATCGGGTGAGGGTTTTAAGTTATTCAACACCTCAAAATCTGGAGATTCACCATTAACAAAATGTATTAACTGTCTTAATCTGTCTGCCCGTGTACTGTGAACTAATTCTCCATCTATATTTACTGGAGAAAGCTCAACACGTCTGATCATATTTGCCGGTATCCAAATCCTAAACAACTTATTCTTCTGTTCATCATTTAGACAATATCTGTCAGTAAATAATTCAAACACATCTGCATTTCCAAATGCATCAACATTCTGGTCATATGCTGGAATGTACTTTAAGATCTTCATTAACTGCTTGTGAATCTTAATATTAACTCTGACTGAATTATTTAAAAGTTTTTTATTCCTCATCTCCATTTCATCCCCTTTAATATTCTCCAACTCTAAGGTGACCAAATCAGGAATATAAGATTCCTTCTGTATGCCTGCTTTTGTTCTTGATGGACCAGGCTTACCTTCTTCCTTATCAGCTTTCTTAGTGTTTGCTGATATGATTTTTATTTTATTACTTAATTTTTCTAATAGCTGTTCCCTGGTAGTTAACTGATTTTCTAAGTTTCTTATATAATCTGCCAATAAAGGACAATTTTCACAATCAAAATTCACTTCTGATGCTCCCTGCTCTTCTATTGTCTGCACAGAAACATGCTCGCGAATCTTCTCACTACGAACATTAGCACATTTGGAACCAGCAGGGGGTGCTGTTTGCACAGTTACCAAATCAGCCAAACACATTTCATCCGGATTAATCATTTCATTATAAAGTTTAAACATCTTAAATACATTTCGGATCTTTGTCTTAGATTTCTTTAATAAAAATCTAGAATTATCAACTTCTAAGTTAGCCTTAATGAGCTGAGTATACATTACTCTCCAAAGCTCTCCATCACTCTTCTGATAAATCAGAGAACTAAATTCTAGATTACTCTTATCAGCAATATTATTAATAAAATCCATTACTCACCGTAAAAATGTCTTCCTCTTTCACAGCATGAATTTCTTATGTCTTCCACTGACGATCATACTGGATTCTTCTAGGTTCTTTTGGACGTACTGAAGTTTAAAAGTCATTTGGTATAATCATACCATTTCCCCCTCTTTAAACTGAAGTAGGCTCCAAAATAACTGTCCGCTCGCCATTGTAAAATATCATTCTTTGTGATATTTCTTTCCCTTGTTTTCCTTAACAAGGACTGTTTTGGGCCATCCAGAATCTGATCTCAGCTATAGTAATTTTAGCAAGTATTGGCCAAAACCAAAAATCAATAAATGGATTTAATATAAAATAGAGCTGATTACATTACAGGGAAATAATATGAATGGTGTAAATATGCTATGAAGTTATAATGTACAAAATTGTAAGTAGTGTCCATAGGAAAATGCAGCAATCATTCCTAGGTTAATTCAAACTAGAGTCTTTTGTTTCTCTCTCCCAACCCCCGCCATACTGCCTATGTGGCAATCTCCTACATGTCTCACATGTTGTCCGTTCAGAGACCCAAAGCCAAGAGAAGAGAAGAGAAGAGAAGAGAAGAGTGCCCCCTTCCCCCACATTCTCCTCCTTAAATGTTATTCCTAAATCTCTCCACCTCCAACTGTCCTCCTATTACAAAGAAGCAGTCATGTAGTACAAACATATGGTTTCAGTTAAATGGTCGAAGTTAATTACTAGGAGAACCTAACCCAAACATTACTTGAGTCTGTGTATACACATACACACATATATATATTGAACATTGAGGCCATTAACCAAAATTAACTTATATTACATTATATGTGCATCAGTCAGCCCTGGATCAGAATCATAATAACCAGGTAAAAATCCACAGACTCCATTCATCCAAGTTACCTATTTTCCAGGAATATTAGTGATTTAATAATAATTCATTAATAATTGAGATCATAAACCTTTTATTCCTCTGGAACCTTCTTACAGTGGCTATAGGAAAGGCAATAAAGACTGGAGGATGATTGGTGGCTATAGGGAAGGCAATAAGGACTGGAGGGTGATTGGTGGCTATAGGGAAGGCAAAAAGGACTGGAGAGTGATTGGTGACTATAGGGAAGGCAATAAAGACTGGAGGATGATTGGTGGCTATAGGGAAGGCAATAGGGACTGGAGGATGATTGGTGACTATAGGGAAGGCAATAAGGACTGGAGGGTGATTGGTGGCTATAGGGAAGGCAATAAGGACTGGAGGATGATTGGTGGCTATAGGGAAGGCAATAAGGACTGGAGGGTGATTGGTGGCTATAGGGAAGGCAATAAGGACTGGAGGATGATTGGTGGCTATAGGGAAGGTAATAAGGACTGGAGGGTGATTGGTGGCTATAGGGAAGGAAATAAGGACTGGAGGATGATTGGTGGCTATAGGGAAGGCAATAAGGACTGGAGGGCGATTGGTGGCTATAGGGAAGGCAATAAGGACTGGAGGATGATTGGTGGCTATAGGGAAGGAAATAAGGACTGGAGGATGATTGGTGGCTATAGGGAAGGCAATAAGGACTGGAGGGTGATTGGTGACTATAGGGAAGGCAATAAAGACTGGAGGATGATTGGTGGCTATAGGGAAGGCAATAAGGACTGGAGGGTGATTGGTGACTCTAGGGAAGGCAATAAGGACTGGAGGGTGATTGGTGGCTATAGGGAAGGCAATAAGGACTGGAGGGTGATTGGTGACTATAGGGAAGGCAATAAGGACTGGAGGGTGATTGGTGGCTATAGGGAAGGTAATAAGGACTGGAGGGTGATTGGTGGCTATAGGGAAGGCAATAAGGACTGGAGGGTGATTGGTGGCTATAGGGAAGGTAATAAGGACTGGAGGGTGATTGGTGGCTATAGGGAAGGCAATAAGGACTGGAGGGTGATTGGTGGCTATAGGGAAGGCAATAAGGACTGGAGGGTGATTGGTGACTATAGGGAATGCAATAAGGACTGGAGGGTGATTGGTGGCTATAGGGAAGGCAAAAAGGACTGGAGAGTGATTGGTGACTATAGGGAAGGCAATAAGGACTGGAGGATGATTGGTGGCTATAGGGAAGGCAATAAGGACTGGAGAGTGATTGGTGGCTATAGGAAAGGCAATAAGGACTGGAGAGTGATTGGTGACTATAGGGAAGGCAATAAAGACTGGAGGATGATTGGTGGCTATAGGGAAGGCAATAAGGACGGGAGGGTGATTGGTGACTCTAGGGAAGGCAATAAGGACTGGAGGGTGATTGGTGGCTATAGGAAAGGCAATAAGGACTGGAGGGTGATTGGTGACTATAGGGAAGGCAATAAGGACTGGAGGGTGATTGGTGGCTATAGGGAAGGTAATAAGGACTGGAGGGTGATTGGTGGCTATAGGGAAGGCAATAAGGACTGGAGGGTGATTGGTGGCTATAGGGAAGGCAATAAGGACTGGAGGGTGATTGGTGACTATAGGGAAGGCAATAAGGACTGGAGGGTGATTGGTGGCTATAGGGAAGGTAATAAGGACTGGAGGGTGATTGGTGGCTATAGGGAAGGCAATAAGGACTGGAGGGCGATTGGTGGCTATAGGGAAGGTAATAAGGACTGGAGGGTGACTGGTGACTATAGGGAAGGCAATAAGGACTGGAGGGTGATTGGTGGCTATAGGGAAGGCAATAAGGACTGGAGGGTGATTGGTGACTATAGGGAAGGCAATAAGGACTGGAGGATGATTGGTGGCTATAGGGAAGGTAATAAGGACTGGAGGGTGATTGGTGGCTATAGGGAAGGCAATAAGGACTGGAGGGTGATTGGTGGCTATAGGGAAGGCAATAAGGACTGGAGGGTGATTGGTGGCTATAGGGAAGGCAATAAGGACTAGAGGGTGATTGGTGGCTATAGGGAAGGCAATAAGGACTGGAGGATGATTGGTGGCTACAGGGAAGGCAATAAGGACTGGAGGATGATTGGTGGCTATAGGGAAGGCAATAAGGACTGGAGGGTGATTGGTGGCTATAGGGAAGGCAATAAGGACTGGAGGATGATTGGTGGCTATAGGGAAGGCAATATGGACTGGAGGGTGATTGGTGGCTATAGGGAAGGCAATAAGGACTGGAGGGTGATTGGTGGCTATAGGGAAGGCAATAAGGACTAGAGGGTGATTGGTGGCTATAGGGAAGGCAATACGGACTAGAGGAAGATTGGTGGCTATAGGGAAGGCAATAAGGACCAGAGGGTGATTGGTGGCTATAGGGAAGGCAATACGGACTAGAGGAAGATTGGTGGCTATAGGGAAGGCAATAAGGACTGGAGGGTGATTGGTGGCTATAGAGAAGGCAATAAGGACTGGAGGGTAATTGGTGGCTATAGAGAAGGCAATAAGGACTGGAGGGTGATTGGTGGCTATAGGGAAGGCAATAAGGACTGGAGGGTGATTGGTGGCTATAGGGAAGGCAATAAGGACTGGAGGGTGATTGGTGGCTATAGGGAAGGCAATAAGGACCAGAGGGTGATTGGTGGCTATAGGGAAGGCAATAAGGACTGGAGGGTGATTGGTGGCTATAGGGAAGGCAATAAGGACTGGAGGGTAATTGGTGGCTATAGAGAAGGCAATAAGGACTGGAGGGTGATTGGTGGCTATAGGGAAGGCAATAAGGACTGGAGGGTGATTGGTGGCTATAGGGAAGGCAATAAGGACTGGAGGGTGATTGGTGGCCATAGGGAAAGCAATAAGGACTGGAGGGTAATTGGTGGCTATAGAGAAGGCAATAAGGACTGGAGGGTAATTGGTGGCTATAGGGAAGGCAATAAGGACTGGAGGGTGATTGGTGGCTATAGGGAAGGCAATAAGGACTGGAGGGTGATTGGTGGCTATAGGGAAGGCAATAAGGACTGGACGGTGATTGGTGACTATAGGGAAGGCAATAAGGACTGGAGGGCAATTGGTGGCTATAGGGAAGGCAATAAGGACTGGAGGGCAATTGGTGGCTATAGGGAAGGCAATAAGGACTGGATGGTGATTGGTGGCTATAGGGAAGGCAATAAGGACTGGAGGGCAATTGGTGACTATAGGGAAGGCAATAAGGACTGGAGGATAATTGGTGGCTATAGGGAAGGCAATAAGGACTGGAGGGTGATTGGTGGCTATAGGGAAGGCAATAAGGACTGGAGGGTGATTGGTGACTATAGGGAAGGCAATAAGGACTGGAGGGCAATTGGTGGCTATAGGGAAGGCAATAAGGACTGGAGAGTGATTGGTGGCTATAGGGAAGGCAATAAGGACTGGATGGTGATTGGTGGCTATAGGGAAGGCAATAAGGACTGGAGGGTGATTGGTGGCTATAGGGAAGGCAATAAGGACTGGATGGTGATTGGTGGCTATAGGGAAGGCAATAAGGACTGGAGGGCAATTGGTGACTATAGGGAAGGCAATAAGGACTGGAGGATAATTGGTGGCTATAGGGAAGGCAATAAGGACTGGAGGGTGATTGGTGGCTATAGGGAAGGCAATAAGGACTGGAGGGTGATTGGTGACTATAGGGAAGGCAATAAGGACTGGAGGGCAATTGGTGGCTATAGGGAAGGCAATAAGGACTGGAGAGTGATTGGTGGCTATAGGGAAGGCAATAAGGACTGGATGGTGATTGGTGGCTATAGGGAAGGCAATAAGGACTGGAGGGTGATTGGTGGCTATAGGGAAGGCAATAAGGACTGGATGGTGATGGGCGAGGATGGGAGCTTGCGGTGCTTGCAGGGTCTGCAGTGGCTCTTCGGGTGCCTCTTGGGGCCCTAGGCACCCCACGAGGAGCGGGGTGCTTTCAGGGTCCAAGATCTATCGCGGGGTGCCCGCAGGGTATACAATCTACTGAGGGGTGTCTGCAGGGTCTACGATCTACTGAGGGGTGTCTGCAGGGTAAACGATCTACTGTGGGGTGTCTGAAGGGTAAACGATCTACTGTGGGGTGCCTTCAGGGTCTACGATCTATTGTGGGGTGCCTTCAGGGTCTACGATCTACTGTGGGGTGCCTTCAGGGTCTACGATCTATTGTGGTGTGCCTTCAGGGTCTACGATCTACTGTGGGGTGCCTTCAGGGTCTACGATCTACTGTGGGGTGCCTACAGGTTATACAATCTACTGTGGGGTGTCTGCAGGGTATACGATCTACTGTGGGGTGTCTGCAGGGTATACAATCTACTGTGGGGTGCCTCCAGGGTCTATGATCTACTGTGGTGTGCCTTCAGGGTCTACGATCTTCTGTGGGGTGTCTGCACGGTCTACAATCTACCGTAGGGTGCCTGCAGGGTCTAAGATCTACCGTGGGGTTTCTTCAGGATCTAGACTCAACCATGGGGTGCCTGCAGGGTCTACATTTTACCATGGGTTGTCTTCAGGGTTTACAATCTACTTTGGGGTGTCTTCAGGGTCTAAGATCTTCCGTGGGGTGCCTTCAGGGTCCCAAATCTAACGTGGGGTGTCTCCAGGGCCTAAGATCTGTGGGGTGCCTGCAGGGTCTACAATCTACCGTGGGGTGTCTTCAGGGTCTACAATCTACCGTGGGGTGCCTGCAGGGTCTAAGATCTTCCGTGGGGTGCCTGCAGGGTCCCTAGTCTGCCCTCGGTGCACATGCAGGAGGTACTCTAGTATGTTTTTTGAGTGCCTGTGAGGGCCCCGGTCTCCTTTGAGGTTCCTGTGGGGCTCCACGGTCTTTCTAGGGGAACCTGCAGTGTCTATGGTGGCCCTTAGGATGCCTCTTGGGTCCCTAGTCTGCCCTTGGGGTGCCTGCAGGGTTCCATGGTCTCCTTAGGGGCTATAGTGCCGTTTGGTGCTGCACGGCTACTTTGATGTGTCTGCTGGGCTCCACTGTCTCCTTTGGGGCTCCATGATCTACTTAGGGATGCCAATGGACCTTCACAGTCTCCTTTGGAGCTCCACAGTCTCTTTTGGAAAGCCATGAGCCTCCATGGTGGTCTTGTCTGAGGCCTCCACGGTCTCGTCTGGGGTTCCTACGGGGCCCGCGGTCTTCTGTGCGACCCATTGTCTGATAGACAGGGAAATCTTAAACAGCTTGATCCCTCTCTGCACCCACATTCCTGTGAATCGCCCTATATTTTTTTTTTACCTCGCTCACTCTGTAAAACCCCCTTCACACTAACCCACAATAGAGAATTAATGAGGCAGGGGGGCAGACTTAGGGTCAGTAGGGCGATCGCCTTAGGGGTGCCAGCGGGCCTTCTTGGTCTCATTTTGGGGCTTCATCGTCTCCTTTGGGGTGCCAGCGGGCCTCCATAGTTTTCTTTGGCGTCTCCGCGATCTCCTTTGGGGTGCCAGCAGATCTCCACAATCTCCTTTGGGGTGCCAGTGGGCATCCATGGTCTCGTTTGGGGGCTCTACAATCTCCTTTCTGGTGCCAGTGGGCCTCCATGGTCTAATTTGGGGGCATGGATTTCTTTTGGGGTCCCTGCAGGGCACCATTGTCTGCTTTGGGGTGCCAGCAGGGCCTCCATGGTGGTCTCATCTGTGGGCTCCATGGTCGCCTTTGGGGTGCCAGCAGGCCTCCTGGGGTGGTCTCATCTGGGGGCTCCATGGTCTCCTTTGGGGTGCCAGCGGGCCTCTATGGTGGTCTCATCTGGGGGCTCCATGGTCTCCTTTAAGGTGCCAACAGGCCTCCATGGTGGTCTCATCTGGGGGCTCCATGGTCTCCTTTAAGGTGCCAACAGGCCACCATGGTCTAATTTGGAGGCATGGATTTCTTTTGGGGTCCCTACAGGGCACCATTGTCTCCTTTGGGGTGCCAGCAGGGCCTCCATGGTCGCCTCATCTGGGGGCTCCATGGTCTCCTTTAGGGTGGCAGTAGGTCTCCATGGTGGTCTCGTCTGAGGGCTGCATAGTCTCCTTTAAGGTACCAGCAGTCCTCAATGGTGGTCTAATCTGGGGGTTCCATGGTCTCCTTTAGGGTGCCAGCGGGCCTCTATGGTGGTCTCATCTGGGGGGCTCCATGGTCTCCTTTAGGGTGCCAGCGGGCCTCTATGGTGGTCCCATCTGGGGGGCTCCATGGTCTCCTTTAGGGTGCCAGCGGGCCTCTATGGTGGTCTCATCTGGGGGGCTCCATGGTCTCCTTTAGGGTGCCAGCGGGCCTCTATGGTGGTCTCATCTGGGGGTTCCATGGTCTCCTTTAGGGTGCCAGCGGGCCTCTATGGTGGTCCCATCTGGGGGGCTCCATGGTCTCCTTTAGGGTGCCAGCGGGCCTCTATGGTGGTCTCATCTGGGGGGCTCCATGGTCTCCTTTGGGGTGCCAACAGGCCTCCATGGTGGTCTTGTCTGGGGGCTCTACGGTCTCCTTTTTGGGTCTTCTGTGGGACCCAAGGTCTGCTGAACAGAAAAATATCTTAATTAGCTTGACTCCTCTCTGCACCCACATTCCCACAAGTTGCCCTATATTTTTCTTTTTACCCCGCTCACCCTATAAAACCCCCTTCACAGTAACCCACAACAGAGAATTAATGAGGGGCGATGGGGGCTGTTGCTTGGTAATCTGGACAGGTTGCTTGTTGGTCTGTACAGTGATGGGAGCAGTAAGTCATGCTGGGTGTTGCAGTACTACAGCCGGGGAGCACAGCTTATCCACTCATGGTGGTGGTGGTGGTGGTGGGGGGGGATATTGTCCTGTTGTAAAGTCAGTTTCTATGCTATAGAGGGCATTGTGGGGGCAGAATCTCTATACAAATCCTTTTGAAATGCCGGTGACCGGTCTCCTTTTAAATGGCGGCGCCGTATTCCGGAGCGCAGGCGGCAGCGGTGGGGGCTCGGGTGATAAAGCACAGGGGGGCGCTGACACGGAATGGGATAATGGGATTTGGGCCGGATGCGCCGGGGACATAATCCCGGCTTAATACCGTCATAGAAATGATGTATGCAAATATGTTTGTGGATTTACGTTCGACAACGGTCGCGGCGAAACGAGCGCGCTCCATCACCGTTATTCGTCCGTAAATCAGCCAGGGATGCGGCAATGCCGGGGACACGTGGGCCGTGTTTAACGATTCTACGCGCTCTGATGGTTTTTTATTTTTTATTCAATTGGTTTCGGTCAAACTTGATTGGATGCAATTGGCAGAAGAGATCGATTGAAAGGGGCTAAAGTTGGCCACAGAGCTTACAATATAAATGATCCTAGCAACCCCTGTGTGATGTAAGAGCCACGCCTTACAGTCTCTCCAGAGAGATCTCATGTATCGCCTTCCAATCTGGCTGTACAATCTCATTGCAAAGCTTAGTCATTTGTCCCCCCAGGGGCATCCCCTCCACCCCCTGAGGGCATCCCATCCAGGACCGGCTCTGAGTTTGTGGGGGCCCTTGGGCAAGAGAGTTTTAGGGGGCCCCAAAGTAGAAAACCTCCTGCTGCTCATCATCCTCCAGTCCTTATTGTCTTCCCTATAGCCACCAATCACCCTCCAGTCCTTATTGCCTTCCCTATAGCCACCAATCACCCTCCAGTCCTTATTGCCTTCCCTATAGCCACCAATCACCCTCCAGTCCTTATTGCCTTCCCTATAGCCACCAATCATCCTCCAGTCCTTATTGCCTTCCCTATAGCCACCAATCACCCTCCAGTCCTTATTGCCTTCCCTATAGCCACCAATCATCCTCCAGTCCTTATTGCCTTCCCTATAGCCACCAATCATCCTCCAGTCCTTATTGCCTTCCCTATAGCCACCAATCAGCATCGTCCTTTTCTCTCTTTACCAGGAAGGGCTTAGAGAAGAGACCCTGCAGGCACCCCATGGTAGATCTTAGACCCTGCAGAAACCCCACAGTAGTTCTTAGACCCTGCAGACACTCCACGGTAGATCATAGACCCTGAAGGCACCCCATGGTAGATCATAGACCCTGAAGGCACCCCACGGTAGATTGTAGACCCTGCAGGCACCCCACATGGAAGATCTTAGACCCTGGAGACACCCCACGGAAGATCTTAGACCCTGAAGACACCCCAAGGTAGATTGTAGACAACCCATGGTAAATTGTGAAACCTGCAGGCACCCCATGGTTGAGTCTAGACCCTGAAGACACCCCACGGTAGATCTTAGACCCTGCAGGCACCCCACAGTAGATTGTAGACCCTGAAGACAACCCATGGTAAATTGTAAACCCTGCAGGCACCCCACGGTTGAGTCTAGACCCTGAAGACACCCCACGGTAGATCTTAGACCCTGCAGGCACCCTACGCTAGATTGTAGACCCTGCAGACACCCCACAGTAGATCGTAAACCCTAAAGGCACCCCACAGTAGATCTTAGACCCTGAAGACACCCCAGGGTAGATCTTAGACCCTGCAGGTCCCCATAGTAGATTCTAGACCCTGCAGGCACCCCATAGTAGATTGTACACCCTGAAAACACCCCACGGTAGATCTTAGAGCCTGCAGGTCCCCATAGTAGATTGTAGACCCTGAAGACACCCCATAGTAGATGGTAGACCCTGCAGACACCCCGTAGTAGATGGTAGACCCTGTAGAGACCCCATAGTAAATGGTAGACCCTGTAGAGACCCCATAGTAGATGGTAGACCCTGAAGGCACCCCATAGTAGATGGTAGACCCTGCAGACACCCCATAGTAGATGGTAGACCCTACAGACACCCCATAGTAGATGGTAGACCCTGCAGGCACCCCACAGTAGATCGTAGACCCTGAAGACACCCCATGGTAGATCGTAGACCCTGCAGGTGCCCCATAGTAGATCGTAGACCCTGCGGACACCCCATAGTAAATCGTAGACCCTGTGGACACCCCGTAGTAGATGGTAGAACCTGCAGGCACCCCATAGTAGATGGTAGACTCTGCAGACACTCCATAGTAGATTGTAGACCCTGCAGACACCCCATAGTAGATGGTAGACCCTGCAGACACCCCGTAGTAGATGGTAGACCCTGCAGACACTCCATAGTAGATTGTAGACCCTGCAGACACCCCATAGTAGATGGTAGACCCTGCAGACACCCCGTAGTAGATGGTAGACCCTGTAGAGACCCCATAGTAGATTGTAGACCCTGAAGACACCCCATAGTAGATGGTAGACCCTGCAGACAACCCGTAGTAGATGGTAGACCCTGTAGAGACCCCATAGTAAATGGTAGACCCTGAAGGCACCCCATAGTAGATGGTAGACCCTGAAGGCACCCCATAGTAGATGGTAGACCCTGCAGGCACCCCACAGTAGATCGTAGACCCTGAAGACACCCCATGGTAGATCTTAGACCCTGCAGGTGCCCCATAGTAGATCGTAGACCCTGCAGGTGCCCCATAGTAGATCGTAGACCCTGCGGACACCCCATAGTAAATCGTAGACCCTGTGGACACCCCGTAGTAGATGGTAGAACCTGCAGGCACCCCATAGTAGATGGTAGACCCTGCAGACACCCCATAGTAGATGGTAGACCCTGCAGACACCCCATAGTAGATGGTAGACCCTGCAGACACCCCATAGTAGATGGTAGACCCTGCAGACACCCCATAGTAGATGGTAGACCCTGCAGGCGCCCCATGGTAAATCTTAGACCCCGAAAGTGCCCCACGGTAAATCTTAGACCCCGAAAGTGCCCCACAGTAGACTTTAAACACTGCAGACACCCCACGGGAGATCATAGACCCTATAGACACCCAAAGTTCCCATTCTGCCAGACTCGCCCATACGGTCAGGCCGTGGACACAACATACACTCAGAGTCTAACTAGGGACCCAGGAAGCACCCTAAACTTTCCAGGGACCCCACAGTTGCCCCGAATACCACTGTGGACCCCCAAAGTGTGACAAGGGTCCCAAGAGGCACCTGAAGAGCCACTGTAGACCCTACAAGCCCCCCAAACTCCCGTCCTCCCCCATCAGTCAGTGTCTGCAGCCAATCAGCATCGTCCATTTCTCTCTTCTTTATCTATCTTTTTATTGTGTATATTGGGAATATTATTCTATTAGCATAATACTGTTCATACACAGAATTTAAATATTACAGACAACTTAAGTCACAATCAGAAGCTTATTCACTGCAGACAAGAAAATCCATTCAAGAGTTACTAAAAAAGTTCAATTCAAATAAAATAAAAGAAAAATAACAACCCCTATGGGGGGGGGGGTAAGGGGAGGGGTAAGGGGGGCAACCCCTATGAGGGGGGGTAAGGGGGGGGAGTAGATGGGGGGTAAGAGGGGGGTAAAGGAAGGGGCCAAGGAAGGGTCAGATGCTTATTAGGTTTACATCAATATCTGTAGAGAGAAAGTCCATTTCTCTCTTTACCAGGAAGAGACCGGAACTCGGAGGGTTAACAACCGCCGCCGCAGTGAGATGCCGAGGGGCGGGGCTTGGATCCCAGCCAGCCAATAACGACACGCTTCTAATCATCTCCCTGCCCCACGTGCTTTTGACAGCTAAGAGTAGCTCCTGGCGTCCATTGGACCGCCATCAGCCTATCAGAGCGCGCCGAGCCTCCTGTTCGCGCTGCTATTGGCTGCCGGCTTTCTCTTTTGTCCCTGACTGGCTTGGCCATTGTTTCAGTGATCCCTCGGTCGGTGGAGTGCAAGCTCTTGTGTCCAGAAACCGAGATCCAGAAAATAGATCTAATATTATTATAAATGAATGAAATAAAAAATAAATATTAATAATTACTAAAAGATAAAATATAGGTGTTGAAATTCTGCCGTTTCATGTGCTAAAATCATTCAACATCGGCTTCTCTTCAAGCTCTGCATCTATGGAAAGTCTTATTCACTTAAAGCGGACCTTCACCCCGAATAAGAGCCTATCTTGTATGTTCCCCCCCTGTACATACAGATTGTTCACATTAATCCGGACCCTCACCCTGAATAAGAGCCTATCTTGTATGTCCCCCCCCCCCTGTACATACAGATTGTTCACATTAATCCGGACCCTCACCCTGAATAAGAGCCTATCTTGTATGTTTCCCCCCTGTACATACAGATTGTTCACATTAATCCGGACCCTCACCCTGAATAAGAGCCTATCTTATATGTTTCCCACACCCTGTACATACAGATTGCTCATATTAATCCGGACCCTCACCCTGAATAAGAGTCTATCTTATATGTTTCCCACACCCTGTACATACAGATTGCCCACATTAGTCCGGACCCTCACCCTGAATAAGAGTCTATCTTATATGTTTCCCACACCCTGTACATACAGATTGCCCACATTAATCCGGACCTTCACCCTGAATAAGAGCCTATCTTGTATGTTTCCCACGCCCTGTACATACAGATTGCTCACATTAATCCGGACCCTCACCCTGAATAAGAGCCTATCTTATATGTTTCCCACACCCTGTACATACAGATTGCTCACATTAATCCGGACCCTCACCCTGAATAAGAGCCTATCTTATATGTTTCCCACGCCCTGTACATACAGATTGCCCACATTAATCCGGACCCTCACCCTGAATAAGAGCCTATCTTATATGTTTCCCACACTCTGTACATACAGATTGCTCACATTAATCCGGACCTTCAGGCATCAGGCAGCCGGCAAACAGGAAGTGTCTTCTGACTGTGCCGCTCTACATTCTGGGATTGCTGTCCTTTGCCTGACCCCAGCTCTGCTCTGTCTATGCAAAGCACAGCTATAACTCGCCCCCTGTACTTTATCCCACTCTCCTCTCCTCAGTATGTGATGCTTCTGAGTCAAGATGGCGACGCCGGTATCCTAGAGTCCTGAACAGAGTTGCAAACCACCCCTAGGGCATCTGCAGGGTTCATAAACCACCCCTAGGGCATCTGCAGGGTTCATAAACCACCCCTAGGGCATCTGCAGGGCCCATAAACCACCCCTGGGGCATCTGCGGGGTCCATAAACCACCCCTGGGGCATCTGCGGGGCCCATAAACCACCCCTGGGGCATCTGCAGGGCCCATAAACCACCCCTGGGGCATCTGCGGGATCCATAAACCACCCCTAGGGCATCTGCAGGGTCCATAAACCACCCCTAGGGCATCTGCAGGGTCCATAAACCACCCCTAGGGCATCTGCAGGTTCCATAAACCACCCCTAGGGCATCTGCGGGGTCCATAAACCACCCCAAGGGCATCTGCAGGGTCCATAAACCACCCCTAGGGTATCTGCGGGGTCGATAAACCACCCCTAGGGCATCTGCGGGATCCATAAACCATCCCTAGGGCATCTGCAGGGTCCATAAACCACCCCTAGGGCATCTGCGGGATCCATAAACCATCCCTAGGGCATCTGCAGGATCCATAAACCACCCCTAGGGCATCTGCGGGATCCATAAACCATCCCTAGGGCATCTGCAGGGTCCATAAACCACCCCTAGGGCATCTGCGGGATCCATAAACCACCCCTAGGGCATCTGCGGGGTCCATAATCCACCCCTAGGGCATCTGCGGGGTCCATAAACCACCCCTAGGGCATCTGCGGGATCCATAAACCACCCCTAGGGCATCTGCGGGATCCATAAACCATCCCTAGGGCATCTGCAGGATCCATAAACCACCCCTAGGGCATCTGCGGGATCCATAAACCACCCCTAGGGCATCTGCAGGGTCCATAAACCACCCCTAGGGCATCTGCGGGGTCCATAATCCACCCCTAGGGTATCTGCGGGGTCGATAAACCACCCCTAGGGCATCTGCGGGATCCATAAACCATCCCTAGGGCATCTGCAGGATCCATAAACCACCCCTAGGGCATCTGCGGGATCCATAAACCACCCCTAGGGCATCTGCGGGGTCCATAAACCACCCCTAGGGCATCTGCGGGATCCATAAACCATCCCTAGGGCATCTGCAGGATCCATAAACCACCCCTAGGGCATCTGCGGGATCCATAAACCACCCCTAGGGCATCTGCAGGGTCCATAAACCACCCCTAGGGCATCTGCGGGGTCCATAATCCACCCCTAGGGTATCTGCGGGGTCGATAAACCACCCCTAGGGCATCTGCGGGATCCATAAACCATCCCTAGGGCATCTGCAGGATCCATAAACCACCCCTAGGGCATCTGCGGGATCCATAAACCACCCCTAGGGCATCTGCGGGGTCCATAATCCACCCCTAGGGCATCTGCGGGGTCCATAAACCACTCCTAGGGCATCTGCAGGGTCCATAAACCACCCCTAGGGTATCTGCGGGGTCCATAAACCACCCCTAGGGTATCTGCAGGGTCCATAAACCACCCCTAGGGCATCTGCGGGGTCCATAAACCACCCCTAGGGTATCTGCGGGGTCGATAAACCACCCCTAGGGCATCTGCAGGGTCCATAAACCACCCCTAGGGCATCTGCGGGGTCCATAAACCACCCCTAGGGTATCTGCGGGGTCCATAAACCACCCCTAGGGTATCTGCGGGGTCCATAGTCACCCTTTAGGGATGCCTAAGAGCAGGGAAGAGCAGGGCCATATCTGCTGCAAGGCAAACCTAGGCACGTGCCTAGGGCGCTTGCATGGCAGAGGGGCGGCCGTGTGTCTGCTCCCCCCAAAAAAATGTTTTTTGATTTTTTTAGTCTTAAGCTACAGCCGCAGGGATCCCGCACGTTCCCCCGTCCGGCGCTCTTGCCCGTAGTGTGACACCAAGCAGATCCGCCCGCACGGTTTCGCTTGATGTCACACTGCAGCACGAGCACCGGACGGGCTGCTCCGGCGTGGGGGGGGGGGGGTGCTGTGGGCCATTTGGTGACACCGCGGGCACGAGCAACCCCCCCCCCCGGCCGGTGCACGATCTGCTGCTCCGACGCCCTCACCCGCCCCTCCTATTCAGCGGCTCTGTCAGCCTGCCTTGTGATTGGCCAGCTCGTCCTGGCCAGCCCCGCCCCATTAGGAAGCAGTGCCGGCGCGGGACATGAGACCTGCTGCAGCCGAGACCTGAGGACCCCGGGAGAACATGTAAGGAGCCGGGGTGAGGTGAGTTGATCTGGGCATTCTGGGGGGTTTCACATAGTGGGATATCCTCGATCGGGACGCCCCGGGGAAGTGGGACATAACCCAGGACAAAAAAACAATTAGAAGATAGATGATGATTTTGTAGAGGGAGGGAGAATGGCGGCCCACGACCAACAAGTCCATCTGCCCAGCTGGCGTCCTTCCCTAGGGGCGTCCCGATTAGGAAGATCCGAGGCCAGCCCCCACAACACCCATAGACACTCACCTCTTCCTGGTCCAATGAGAGCCGGCCCCTGTCACCAGGTCGTTCAGCAGCGGCTCTCATTAGAATTAATGGGGATCCCAGGCTGCTGAATTACGCGGCTTTCATTGGACCAGAGCCCGCGCATTGAATCCAGGGAAGGTAAGTGTTTCTGGGGGGTGATACACAGCCGGGTATCCTGACCTGGGATGCTCCACTGTGTAACCCAGAAGCTGCATTTCACTCACCTTGTTCCAGAGTCCTCCCCGCATCTGGGAAAATTGGCCGCATCCCGGCTCCCCGCTGCTGCACGCACCCACGCGCGCCCAGCGCACACGCAACGGCTGGAGGTGAGCGGGGGGTGTGGCCTGATGCGCATGCTGCTCCCTTCCAAAATCTAGTTCCCAGGTTTTGTTTAAATATTGGGGGGCGACCAAAAAAATCCTAAATACGGCCCTAAGAGAAAGACCCGGGGCCTCAAGGGAGAAGACTATGGACCCCGCAGGTCTGCTTGGTGTGACGTAGGAGCGCGCTCCCTCTAGTGGTCAGTGTGTGTATTACACCCTCCATCACACTGCACACTGACCACTAGAGGGAGCACACTGCCATCATGAGCTCCATCTGCTTAGTGTGATGTAGGAGCGCGCTCCCTCTAGTGGTCAGTGTGTGTATTACACCCTCCATCACACTGCACACTGACCACTAGAGGGAGCACTGCCATCATGAGCCCCTTCTGCTTAGTGTGATGTAGGAGCGCGCTCCCTCTAGTGGTCAGTGTGTGTATTACACCCTCCATCACACTGCACACTGACCACTAGAGGGAGCACTGCCATCATGAGCTCCTTCTGCTAAGTGTGATGTAGGAGCGCTCCCTCTAGTGGTCAGTGTGTGTATTACACCCTCCATCACACTGCACACTGACCACTAGAGGGAGCACTGCCATCATGAGCTCCTTCTGCTTAGTGTGATGTAGGAGCGTGCTCCCTCTAGTGGTCAGTGTGTGTATTACATCCTCCATCACACTGCACACTGACCACTAGAGGGAGCACTGCCATCATGAGCTCCTTCTGCTTAGTGTGATGTAGGAGCGTGCTCCCTCTAGTGGTCAGTGTGTGTATTACATCCTCCATCACACTGCACACTGACCACTAGAGGGAGCACTGCCATCATGAGCTCCTTCTGCTTAGTGTGATGTAGGAGCGCCCTCCCTCTAGTGGTCAGTGTGTGTATTACACCCTCCATCACACTGCACACTGACCACTAGAGGGAGCACTGCCATCATGAGCTCCTTCTGCTTAGTGTGATGTAGGAGCGTGCTCCCTCTAGTGGTCAGTGTGTGTATTACATCCTCCATCACACTGCACACTGACCACTAGAGGGAGCACACTGCCATCATGAGCTCCTTCTGCTTAGTGTGATGTAGGAGCGCGCTCCCTCTAGTGGTCAGTGTGTGTATTACACTCTCCATCACACTGCACACTGACCACTAGAGGGAGCACTGCCATCATGAGCTCCTTCTGCTTAGTGTGATGTAGGAGCGTGCTCCCTCTAGTGCTCAGTGTGTGTATTACACCCTCCATCACACTGCACACTGACCACTAGAGGGAGCACTGCTATGATGACCTTCTATGAGACCATGCTGGGCTTTGTAGTCCCCCCTGGTAAGGTCCAATCAGATCTCACTATCTTCCCCCCCCCCGCGCTGCAATCACCATTTTCAGGACCATGATTGTCGGTACGGCGTTACCATGGCGACCTCCTCCATCTCCCCGGCAACGTTAATCTATATTTGCCATAGTTTCCTGTATGTGATGATGGGGATGGGATATGAAAGGCTCCTCGGTAACCATGGATACGGGTTGGAACCCCCTCCCTCCCGAAGACAGAAAGGTTATGTAACAGGAATTCCATGGGTGTCACCTGGAGGAGATCGGCTCAGATTTTGGGGGATCCAGTGACACCCATCATGGCCTTGCTGTTAGCTGAACTTTAAATAGAACATGTTGGCGTGACAACCAACACTTTTACTGAGCAGTGCTTGAAAGCTTTGTGAGCACACCCACACTGGGCGCCCCTTCCCCCGCCAGGCTGCTCAGCCCTGTCACTTTCTGCTGACTCAGCGCTTTATTCCCAATAGGAAGTGGGTCTGATGCTCCCACAGGAACAGTATTAGTTATAAGTGTGCATGGCCCCTTTAAAAGCGGACCTAAACCCTCCTGGGGACTCCATGCCTACCCCTGCTGCCCGTATGGGGCGGGGACAGAAAACAGCTGCACACCTCCTACTGGGTCACACGTGACTTCTGCTCATGTGTGTAGCTGTGTCCTGCCTTACTAGGGAAAGGTGAGTATCTCTCTAATGCAGGGTCACTGATGGTGTGAGGGGGGAGGTGCAGTAGTTTCCTGTCCCCCATCAGATGGAGCTCTGCTAGGAAAAGGTGAGTATCTCTCTAATGCAGGGTCACTGATGGTGTGAGGTGCAGTAGTTTCCTGTCCCCCATCAGATGGAGCTCTGCTAGAAAAAGGTGAGTCTCTCTCTAATGCAGGGTCACTGATGGCGTGCAGTAGTTTCCTGTCCCATGACGCTCACTGGTGGTAGATGTGGAACATGAGCCGCTGGGAGCAGATTAGTAGCGGAGCTGAAATCTACTCCACTGACCCAGATAACACAGCGCAGCATTACTCACTTATAGCCAGCCAATGAGACGCCAGCTCCCTCTGCTGGCCACTGCGGGTAATGCGAGAGAGAGAAAGATGGAGGGAATGTGGGAGAGAAAGATGGAGGGAATGTGGGAAAGAGAGAGAAAGATGGAGGGAATGTGGGAAAGAGAGAAAGATGGAGAGAATGTGGGAAAGAGAGAGAAAGATGGAGGGAATGTGGGAAAGAGAGAAAGATGGAGGGAATGTGGGAAAGAGAGAGAAAGATGGAGGGAATGTGGGAGAGAGAGAAAGATGGAGAGAATGTGGGAAAGAGAGAGAAAGATGGAGGGAATGTGGGAAAGAGAGAAAGATGGAGGGAATGTGGGAAAGAGAGAGAAAGATGGAGGGAATGTGGGAGAGAGAGAAAGATGGAGAGAATGTGGGAAAGAGAGAGAAAGATGGAGGGAATGTGGGAAAGAGAGAAAGATGGAGGGAATGTGGGAAAGAGAGAGAAAGATGGAGGGAATGTGGGAAAGAGAGAAAGATGGAGGGAATGTGGGAGAGAAAGAAAGATGGAGGGAATTTGGAAAAGAGAGAAAGATGGAGGGAATGTGAGAAAGAGAGAAAGATGGAGGGAATGTGAGAAAGAGAGAAAGATGGAAGGAATGTGCGAAAGAGAGAAAGATGGAGGGAATGTGCGAAAGAGAGAAAGATGGAGGGAATGTGGGAAAGAGAGAGAAAGATGGAGGGAATGTGGGAAAGAGAGAGAAAGATGGAGGGAATGTGGGAAAGAGAGAGAAAGATGGAGGGAATGTGGGAAAGAGAGAGAAAGATGAAGGGAATGTGGGAAAGAGAGAGAAAGATGGAGGGAATGTGGGAAATAGAGAAAGATGGAGGGAATGTGGGAGAGAGAGAAAGATGGAGGGAATGTGGGAGAGAGAGAAAGATGGAGGGAATGTGGGAGAGAGAGAAAGATGGAGGGAATGTGGGAAAGAGAGAGAAAGATGGAGGGAATGTGGGAAAGAGAGAGAAAGATGGAGGGAATGTGGGAGAGAAAGAAAGATGGAGGGAATGTGGGAGAGAGAGAAAGATGGAGGGAATGTGGGAAAGAGAGAGAAAGATGGAGGGAATGTGGGAAAGAGAGAGAAAGATGGAGGGAATGTGGGAGAGAGAGAAAGATGGAGGGAATGTGGGAAAGAGAGAAAGATGGAGGGAATGAGGGAAAGAGAGAGAAAGATGGAGGGAATGTGGGAAAGAGAGAAAGATGGAGGGAATGTGGGAGAGAGAGAAAGATGGAGGGAATGTGGGAAATAGAGAAAGATGGAGGGAATGTGGGAGAGAGAGAAAGATGGAGGGAATGTGGGAAATAGAGAAAGATGGAGGGAATGTGGGAGAGAGAGAAAGATGGAGGGAATGTGGGAAATAGAGAAAGATGGAGGGAATGTGGGAGAGAGAGAAAGATGGAGGGAATGTGGGAAAGAGAGAAAGATGGAGGGAATGAGGGAAAGAGAGAGAAAGATGGAGGGAATGTGGAGAGAGAAAGATGGAGGGAATGTGGGAAATAGAGAAAGATGGAGGGAATGTGGGAAAGAGAGAAAGATGGAGGGAATGTGGGAGAGAAAGAAAGATGGAGGGAATGTGGGAGAGAGAGAAAGATGGAGGGAATGTGGGAGAGAGAGAAAGATGGAGGGAATGTGGGAAAGAGAGAAAGATGGAGGGAATGAGGGAAAGAGAGAGAAAGATGGAGGGAATGTGGGAGAGAAAGATGGAGGGAATGTGGGAAAGAGAGAAAGATGGAGGGAATGTGGGAAAGAGAGAAAGATGGAGGGAATGTGGGAGAGAGAAAGATGGAGGGAATGTGGGAAAGAGAGAAAGATGGAGGGAATGTGGGAGAGAGAGAAAGATGGAGGGAATGTGGGAGAGAGAGAAAGATGGAGGGAATGTGGGAAAGAGAGAAAGATGGAGGGAATGTGGGAAAGAGAGAAAGATGGAGGGAATGTGGGAGAGAGAAAGATGGAGGGAATGTGGGAGAGAGAGAAAGATGGAGGGAATGTGGGAAAGAGAGAAAGATGGAGGGAATGTGGGAAAGAGAGAAAGATGGAGGGAATGTGGGACAGAGAAAGATGGAGGGAATGTGGGAAAGAGAGAAAGATGGAGGGAATGTGGGAGAGAGAGAAAGATGGAGGGAATGTGGGAGAGAGAGAAAGATGGAGGGAATGTGGGAAAGAGAGAAAGATGGAGGGAATGAGGGAGAGAGAGAGAAAGATGGAGGGAATGTGGGAAAGAGAGAAAGATGGAGGGAATGTGGGAAAGAGAGAAAGATGGAGGGAATGTGGGAAAGAGAAAGATGGAGGGAATGTGGGAAAGAGAGAAAGATGGAGGGAATGAGGGAAGAGAGAGAAAGATGGAGGGAATGTGGGAAAGAGAGAAGATGGAGGGAATGTGGGAAGAGAGAAAGATGGAGGGAATGTGGGAGAGAGAGAAAGATGGAGGGAATGTGGGAAAGAGAGAAGATGGAGGGAATGTGGGAGAGAGAGAGAAAAATGGAGGAATGTGGGAAGAGAGAAAGATGGAGGGAATGTGGGAAAGAGAGAGAAAGATGGAGGGAATGAGGGAAAGAGAGAGAAAGATGGAGGGAATGTGGGAAGAGAGAAAGTGGAGGGAATGTGGGAGAGAAAGATGGAGGGAATGTGGGAGAAAGAGAGAAAGATGGAGGGAATGTGGGAAAGAGAGAAAGATGGAGGGAATGTGGGAAAGAGAGAAAGATGGAGGGAATGTGGGAAAGAGAGAAAGATGGAGGGAATGTGGGAGAGAGAGAAAGATGGAGGGAATGTGGGAGAGAGAGAAAGATGGAGGGAATGTGGGAGAGAGAGAAGATGGAGGGAATGTGGGAAAGAGAGAAAGATGGAGGGAATGTGGGAGAGAGAGAAAATGGAGGGAATGTGGGAAAGAGAGAAGATGGAGGGAATGTGGGAAAGAGAGAAAGATGGAGGGAATGAGGGAAAGAGAGAGAAAGATGGAGGGAATGTGGGAGAGAAAGATGGAGGGAATGTGGGAGAAAGAGAGAAAGATGGAGGGAATGTGGGAAAGAGAGAAAGATGGAGGGAATGTGGGAAGAGAGAAAGATGGAGGGAATGTGGGAAAGAGAGAAAGATGGAGGGAATGTGGGAGAGAAAGATGGAGGGAATGTGGGAGAAAGAGAGAAAGATGGAGGGAATGTGGGAAAGAGAGAAAGATGGAGGGAATGTGGGAGAGAGAGAAAGATGGAGGGAATGTGGGAAAGAGAGAGAAAGATGGAGGAAATGTGGGAGAGAAGAGAGAGATGGAGGGAATGTGGGTGAGAGAGAGAAAGTTGGAGGGAATGTGGGAGAGAGAGAGAGGAAGATGGAGGGAATGTGGGAGATGAGAGAAAATGGAGGGAATGTGGGAAAGAGAGAAAGATGGAGGGAATGTGGGAAAGAGAGAAAGATGGAGGGAATGTGGGAGAAAAAGAAAGATGGAGGGAATGTGCGAAAGAGAGAAAGATGGAGGGAATGTGCGAAAGAGAGAAAGATGGAGGGAATGTGGGAAAGAGAGAGAAAGATGGAGGGAATGTGGGAAAGAGAGAAAGATGGGAGGGAATGTGGGAAAGAGAGAGAGATGGAGGGAATGTGGGAGAGAGAGAGAGAAGATGGAGGGAATGTGGGAGAGAGAGAAAAATGGAGGGAATGTGGGAAAGAGAGAAAGATGGAGGGAATGTGGGAAAGAGAGAAAGATGGAGGGAATGTGGGAGAAAAAGAAAGATGGAGGGAATGTGCGAAAGAGAGAAAGATGGAGGGAATGTGCGAAAGAGAGAAAGATGGAGGGAATGTGGGAAAGAGAGAGAAAGATGGAGGGAATGTGGGAAAGAGAGAAAGATGGAGGGAATGTGGGAAAGAGAGAGAGATGGAGGGAATGTGGGAGAGAGAGAGAGAAAGATGGAGGGAATGTGGGAAGAGAGAGAAAGATGGAGGGAAGTGGGAAAGAGAGAAAGATGGAGGGAATGTGGGAGAGAGAGAGAAAGATGGAGGGAATGTGGGGAGAGAGAGAGAAAGATGGAGGGAATGTGGGAAGAGAGAGAAAGATGGAGGGAATGTGGGAAAGAGAGAAAGATGGAGGGAATGTGGAAGAAAAGATGGAGGGAATGTGGGAAAGAGAAAAAGATGGAGGGAATGTGGGAAAGAGAGAAAGATGGAGGGAATGTGGGAAAGAGAGAAAGATGGAGGGAATGTAGGAAAGAGAGAAAGATGGAGGGAATGTGGGATAGAGAGAAGATGGAGGGAATGTGGGAAAGAGAGAAAGATGGAGGGAATGTAGGAAGAGAGAAAGATGGAGGGAATGTGGGATAGAGGAAGATGGAGGGAATGTGGAAAGAGAGAAAGATGGAGGAATGTGGGAAAGAGAAAAAGATGGAGGGAATGTGGGAAAGAGAAAAAGATGGAGGGAATGTGGGAAAGAGAAAGATGGAGGGAATGTGGGAGAGAGAGAAAGATGGAGGGAATGTGGGAGAGAGAGAAAGATGGAGGGAATGTGGGAGAGAGAGAAAGATGGAGGGAATGTGGAGAGAGAGAAAGATGGAGGAATGTGGAGAGAGAGAAGATGGAGGGAATGTGGGAAAGAGAAAAGATGGAGGGAATGTGGAAAGATGGAGGGAATGTGGGAAGAGAGAAAGATGGAGGGAATGTGGGAAAGAGAAAAAGATGGAGGAATGTGGGAAAGAGAAAAAGATGGAGGGAATGTGGGAAAGAGAAAAGATGGAGGGAATGTGGGAGAGAGAGAAAGATGGGGGAATGTTGGGAAGAGAAGATGGAGGGAATGTGGGAAAGAGAAAGATGAGGGAATGTGGGAGAGAGAGAAAGATGGAGGGAATGTGGGAGAGAGAGAAAGATGGAGGGAATGTGGGAGAGAGAGAAAGATGGAGGGAATGTGGAGAGAGAGAAAGATGGAGGGAATGTGGGAGAGAGAGAAAGATGGAGGGAATGTGGGAAAGAGAAAGATGGAGGGAATGTGGAAGTTGGAGGGAATGTGGGAAAGAGAGAAAGATGGAGGGAATGTGGGAAAGAGAAAAGATGGAGGGAATGTGGGAAAGAGAGAAAGATGGAGGGAATGTGGGAAAGAGAAAAGATGGAGGGAATGTGGGAGAGAGAGAAAGATGGAGGGAATGTGGGAAGAGAAGTTGGAGGGAATGTGGGAAAGAGAGAGAAAGATGGAGGGAATGTGGGAGAGAGAGAAAGATGGAGGGAATGTGGGAGAGAGAGAAAGATGGAGGGAATGTGGGAAGAGAGAAAGATGGAGGGAATGTGGGAAGAGAGGAGAAAGATGGAGGGAATGTGGGAAGAGAGAAAGATGGAGGGAATGTGGGAAGAGAGAAAGATGGAGGGAATGTTGGGAAGAGAGAAAGATGGAGGGAATGTGGGAAGAGAGAAAGATGGAGGGAATGTGGGAAAGAGAGAAAGATGGAGGGGAATGTGGGAAAGAGAGAAAGATGGAGGGAATGTGGGAAGAGAGAAAGATGGAGGGAATGTGGGAAAGAGAGAAAGATGGAGGGAATGTGGGAAAGAGAGAAGATGGAGGGAATGTGGGAAGAGAGGAAGAGGGGATTGGGAGAGAGGAAGATGGAGGGAATGTGGGAAAGAGAGAAAGATGGAGGGAATGTGGGAGAGAGAGAAAGATGGAGGGAATGTGGGAAGAGAGAAAGATGGAGGGAATGTGGGAGAGAGAGAAAGATGGAGGGAATGTGGGAGAGAGAGAAAGATGGAGGGAATGTGGGAGAGAGAAAGATGGAGGGAATGTGGGAAAGAGAAAGATGGAGGGAATGTGGGAAGATGGAGGGAATGTGGGAAAGAGAGAAAGATGGAGGGAATGTGGGAAAGAGAAAAGATGGAGGGAATGTGGGAAAGAGAGAAAGATGGAGGGAATGTGGGAAAGAGAAAAGATGGAGGGAATGTGGGAGAGTTGAGAAAGATGGAGGGAATGTGGGAAAGAGAAAAGATGGAGGAATGTGGGAAAGAGAGAGAAAGATGGAGGGAATGTGGGAGAGAGAGAAAGATGGAGGGAATGTGGGAAGAGAGAGAAGATGGAGGGAATGTGGGAAGAGAGAAAGATGGAGGGAATGTGGGAAGAGAGAAAGATGGAGGGAATGTGGGAAAGAGAGAAAGATGGAGGGAATGTGGGAAAGAGAGAAAGATGGAGGGAATGTGGGAGAGAGAGATGATGGAGGGAATGTGGGAAAGAGAGAAAGATGGAGGGAATGTGGAAAGAGAGAAGATGGAGGGAATGTGGGAAAGAGAGAAAGATGGAGGAATGTGGGAAAGAGAGAAAGATGGAGGGAATGTGGGAGAGAGAGAAAGATGGAGGGAATGTGGGAAAGAGAAAGATGGAGGGAAGTGGGAAGAGAGAAGAGGAGGAATGTGGGAGAGAGAGAAAGATGGAGGGAATGTGGGAAGAGAGAAAGATGGAGGGAATGTGGGAAAGAGAGAAGATGGAGGGAATGTGGGAAGAGAGAAAGATGGAGGGAATGTGGGAAGAGAGAAAGAAGGAGGGAATGTGGGAGAGAGAGAAGATGGAGGGAATGTGGGAAAGAGAGAAAGATGGAGGGAATGTGGGAAAGAGAGAAAGATGGAGGGAATGTGGGAAAGAGAGAAAGATGGAGGGAATGTGGGAAAGAGAGAAAGATGGAGGGAATGTGGGAAGAGAGAGAGAAAGATGGAGGGAATGTGGAAGAGAGAGAAAGATGGAGGGAATGTGGGAAGAGAGAGAAAGATGGAGGGAATGTGGGAGAGAGAGAAAGATGGAGGGAATGTGGAAAGAGAGAAAGATGGAGGGAATGTGGGAGAGAGAGAAAGATGGAGGGAATGTGGGAAAGAGAGAAAGATGGAGGGAATGTGGGAAGAGAGAGAAAGATGGAGGGAATGTGGGAAGAGAGAGAAAGATGGAGGGAATGTGGGAAAGAGAGAAAGATGGAGGGAATGTGGGAAAGAGAGAAAGATGGAGGGAATGTGGGATAGAGAGAAAGATGGAGGGAATGTGGGAAGAGAGAAAGATGGAGGGAATGTGGGAAAGAGAGAAGATGGAGGGAATGTGGGAGAGAGAGAAAGATGGAGGGAATGTGGGAGAGAGAGAAAGATGGAGGGAATGTGGGAAAGAGAGAAAGATGGAGGGAATGTGGGAGAGAGAGAAAGATGGAGGGAATGTGGAAAGAGAGAAAGATGGAGGGAATGTGGGAAAGAGAGAAAGATGGAGGGAATGTGGGGAAAGAGAGAGAAGATGGAGGGAATGTGGGAGAGAGAGAAAGATGGAGGGAATGTGGAAAGAGAGAGAAAGATGGAGGGAATGTGGACGAGAGAGAAAGATGGAGGGAATGTGGAGAAGAGAGAAGATGGAGGGAATGTGGGAAAGAGAGAAAGATGGAGGGAATGTGGGGAAAGAGAGAAAGATGGAGGGAATGTGGGAAAGAGAGAAAGATGGAGGGAATGTGGGAAAGAGAGAAAGATGGAGGAATGTGGGAAAGAGAGAAAGATGGAGGGAATGTGGGAAGAGAGAGAAAGATGGAGGGAATGTGGGAAAGAGAGAAAGATGGAGGGAATGTGGGAAAGATGGGGAATGTGGGAAGAGAGAAAGATGGAGGGAATGTGGAAAGAGAGAAAGATGGAGGGAATGTGGGAAGAGAGAAAGATGAGGGAATGTGGGAAAGAGAGAAAGATGGAGGGAATGTGGGAAGAGAGAGAAAGATGGAGGGAATGTGGGAAGAGAGAGAAAGATGGAGGGAATGTGGGAAGAGAGAAAGATGGAGGGAATGTGGGAAAGAGAGAAAGATGGAGGAATGTGGGAAGAGAGAAAGATGGAGGGAATGTGGGAGAGAGAGAAAGATGGAGGGAATGTGGAAGAGAGAAAGATGGAGGGAATGTGGGAAAGAGAGGAAAGATGGAGGGAATGTGGGAGAGAGAGAAAGATGGAGGGAATGTGGGAAAGAGAGAAAGATGGAGGGAATGTGGGAAAGAGAGAAAGATGGAGGGAATGTGGGAAAGAGAGAAAGATGGAGGGAATGTGGGAAAGAGAGAAAGATGGAGGGAATGTGGGAAAGAGAGAAAGATGGAGGGAATGTGGAAGGCATGAATGTGGAAAGAGAGAAAGATGGAGGGAATGTGGGACAGAGAGAGAAAGATGGAGGGAATGTGGGAGAGAGAGAAAGATGGAGGGAATGTGGGACAGAGAGAAAGATGGAGGGAATGTGGGAAGAGAGAGAAAGATGGAGGGAATGTGGGAAAGAGAGAAAGATGGAGGGAATGTGGGAAAGAGAGAAAGATGGAGGGAATGTGGGAAAGAGAGAAAGATGGACGGGAATGTGGGAACGAGAGAAAGATGGAGGGAATGTGGGAAAGAGAGAAAGATGGAGGGAAGGTGGGAAGAGAGAGAAAGATGAGGGAATGTGGGGAAAGAGAGAAAGATGGAGGGAATGTGGGAAAGAGAGAAGATGGAGGGAATGTGGGAAAGAGAGAAAGATGGAGGAATGTGGGAAAA
>CM051243.1:195479085-195598400 GCA_027917425.1 Gastrophryne carolinensis
CATCTCTGCCCTGCTCCATTGCTGCACCCCCATCTCTCCCCTGCTCCATGCTGCACCCCCATCTCTGCCCTGCTCATGCTGCCACCCCCATCTCTGCCCTGCTCCATGCTGCACCCCCATCTCTGCCCCTGCTCCATGCTGCACCCCCCATCTCTGCCCCTGCTCCATGCCTGCACCCCATCTCTTCCCTGCTCCATGCTGCACCCCATCTCTGCCCTGCTCCATGCTGCACCCCATCCTCTGCCCTGCTCCATGCTGCACCCCATCTCTGCCCCTGCTCCATGCTGCACCCCATCTCTGCCCTGCTCCATGCTGCACCCCATCTCTGCCCTGCTCCATGCTGCACCCCCATCTCTGCCCTGCTCCATGCTGCACCCCATCTCTGCCCTGCTCCATGCTGCACCCCCATCTCTGCCCTGCTCCATGCTGCACCCCCATCTCTGCCCTGCTCCATGCTGCACCCCATCTCTGCACTGCTCCATGCTGCACCCCCATCTCTGCCCTGCTCCATGCTGCACCCCCATCTCTGCCCTGCTCCATGCTGCACCCCATCTCTGCCCTGCTCCATGCTGCACCCCCATCTCTGCCCTGCTCCATGCTGCACCCCATCTCTGCCCTGCTCCCATGCTGCACCCCATCTCTGCCCTGCTCCATGCTGCACCCCCATCTCTGCCCTGCTCCATGCTGCACCCCATCTCTGCCCTGCTCCATGCTGCACCCCATCTCTGCCCTGCTCCATGCTGCACCCCATCTCTGCCTGCTCCATGCTGCACCCCATCTCTGCCCTGCTCCATGCTGCACCCCCATCTCTGCCCTGCTCCATGCTGCACCCCCATCTCTGCCCTGCTCCATGCTGCACCCCCATCTCTGCCCTGCTCCATGCTGCACCCCCATCTCTGCCCTGCTCCATGCTGCACCCCCATCTCTGCACTGCTCCATGCTGCACCCCCATCTCTGCCCTGCTCTATGCTGCACCCCATCTCTGCCCTGCTCCATGCTGCACCCCATCTCTGCCCTGCTCCATGCTGCACCCCCATCTCTGCCCTGCCTCATGCTGCACCCCCATCTCTGCCCTGCTCCATGCTGCACCCCATCTCTGCCCTGCTCCATGCTGCACCCCCATCTCTCCCTGCTCATGCTGCACCCCATCTCTGCCCTGCTCCATGCTGCACCCCCATCTCTGCCCTGCTCCATGCTGCACCCCATCTCTGCCCTGCTCCATGCTGCACCCCATCTCTGCCCTGCTCCATGCTGCACCCCATCTCTGCCCTGCTCCATGCTGCACCCCCATCTCTGCCCTGCTCCATGCTGCACCCCCATCTCTGCCCTGCTCCATGCTGCACCCCATCTCTGCCCTGCTCCATGCTGCACCCCCATCTCTGCCCTGCTCCATGCTGCACCCCCATCTCTGCCCTGCTCATGCTGCACCCCATCTCTGCCCCTGCCTCCATGCTGCACCCCCATCTCTGCCCTGCTCCATGCTGCACCCCCATCTCTGCCCTGCTCCATTGCTGCACCCCCATCTCTGCCCTGCTCCATGCTGCACCCCATCTCTCCCCTGCTCCATGCTGCACCCCATCTCTGCCCTGCTCCATGCTGCACCCCCATCTCTGCCCTGCTCCATGCTGCACCCCCATCTCTGCCCTGCTCCATGCTGCACCCCCATCTCTGCCCTGCTCTCATGCTGCACCCCCATCTCTGCCCTGCTCCATGCTGCACCCCCATCTCTGCCCTGCTCCATGCTGCACCCCCATCTCTGCCCTGCTCCATGCTGCACCCCCATCTCTGCCCTGCTCCATGCTGCACCCCATCTCTGCCCTGCTCCATGCTGCACCCCCATCTCTGCCCTGCTTCCTTGCTGCCACCCCATCTCTGCCCTGCTCCATGCTGCACCCCCATCTCTGCCCTGCTCCATGCTGCACCCCCATCTCTGCCCTGCTCCATGCTGCACCCCATCTCTGCCCTGCTCCATGCTGCACCCCATCTCTGCCCTGCTCCATGCTGCACCCCCATCTCTGCCCCTGCTCCATGCTGCACCCCCATCTCTGCCCTGCTCCATGCTGCACCCCATCTCTGCCCTGCTCCATGCTGCACCCCCATCTCTGCCCTGCTCTATGCTGCACCCCCATCTCTGCCCTGCTCCATGCTGCACCCCCATCTCTGCCCTGCTCCATGCTGCACCCCATCTCTGCCCTGCTCCATGCTGCACCCCCATCTCTGCCCTGCTCCATGCTGCACCCCATCTCTGCCCTGCTCCATGCTGCACCCCCATCTCTGCCCTGCTCCATGCTGCACCCCATCTCTGCCCTGCTCCATGCTGCACCCCCATCTCTGCCCTGCTCCATGCTGCACCCCCATCTCTGCCCTGCTCCATGCTGCACCCCATCTCTGCCCTGCTCCATGCTGCACCCCATCTCTGCCCTGCTCCATGCTGCACCCCATCTCTGCCCTGCTCCATGCTGCACCCCCATCTCTCCCCTGCTCCATGCTGCACCCCATCTCTGCCCTGCTCCATGCTGCACCCCCATCTCTCCCCTGCTCCATGCTGCACCCCATCTCTGCCCTGCTCCATGCTGCACCCCCATCTCTGCCCTGCTCCATGCTGCACCCCCATCTCTGCCCTGCTCCATGCTGCACCCCATCTCTGCCCTGCTCCATGCTGCACCCCCATCTCTGCCCTGCTCCATGCTGCACCCCCATCTCTGCCCTGCTCCATGCTGCACCCCATCTCTGCCCTGCTCATGCTGCACCCCATCTCTGCCCTGCTCCATGCTGCACCCCCATCTCTGCCCTGCTCCATGCTGCACCCCATCTCTGCCCTGCTCCATGCTGCACCCCCATCTCTCCCCGCTCCATGCTGCACCCCATCTCTGCCCTGCTCCATGCTGCACCCCCATCTCTGCCCTGCTCATGCTGCACCCCATCTCTGCCCTGCTCCATGCTGCACCCCATCTCTGCCCTGCTCCATGCTGCACCCCCATCTCTGCCCTGCTCCTATGCTGCACCCCCATCTCTGCCCTGCTCCATGCTGCACCCCCATCTCTGCCCTGCTCCATGCTGCACCCCATCTCTGCCCTGCTCCATGCTGCACCCCCATCTCTGCCCCTGCTCCATGCTGCACCCCCATCTCTGCCCTGCTCCATGCTGCACCCCATCTCTGCCCTGCTCCATGCTGCACCCCATCTCTGCCCTGCTCCATGCTGCACCCCCATCTCTGCCCTGCTCCATGCTGCACCCCCATCTCTGCCCTGCTCCATGCTGCACCCCCATCTCTGCCCTGCTCCATGCTGCACCCCATCTCTGCCCTGCTCCATGCTGCACCCCCATCTCTGCCCTGCTCCATGCTGCACCCCCATCTCTGCCCTGCTCCATGCTGCACCCCCATCTCTGCCCTGCTCCATGCTGCACCCCATCTCTGCCCTGCTCCATGCTGCACCCCATCTCTGCCACTGCTCCATGCTGCACCCCCATCTCTGCCCTGCTCCATGCTGCACCCCATCTCTGCCCTGCTCCATGCTGCACCCCATCTCTGCCCTGCTCCTATGCTGCACCCCATCTCTGCCCTGCTCATGCTGCACCCCCATCTCTCCCCTGCTCCATGCTGCACCGCCATCTCTGCCCTGCTCCATGCTGCACCCCCATCTCTCCCCTGCTCCATGCTGCACCCCCATCTCTGCCCTGCTCATGCTGCACCCATCTCTGCCCTGCTCCATGCTGCACCCCCATCTCTGCCCTGCTCCATGCTGCACCCCCATCTCTGCCCTGCTCCATGCTGCACCCCCATCTCTGCCCTGCTCCATGCTGCACCCCCATCTCTGCCCTGCTCCATGCTGCACCCCCATCTCTGCCCTGCTCCATGCTGCACCCCATCTCTGCCCTGCTCCATGCTGCACCCCCATCTCTGCCCTGCTCCATGCTGCACCCCATCTCTGCCCTGCTCCATGCTGCACCCCATCTCTGCCCTGCTCCATGCTGCACCCCCATCTCTGCCCTGCTCTATGCTGCACCCCCATCTCTGCCCTGCTCCATGCTGCACCCCCATCTCTCCCTGCTCCATGCTGCACCCCATCTCTGCCCTGCTCCATGCTGCACCCCCATCTCTGCCCTGCTCCATGCTGCACCCCATCTCTGCCCTGCTCCATGCTGCACCCCCATCTCTGCCCTGCTCCATGCTGCACCCCCATCTCTGCCCTGCTCCATGCTGCACCCCCATCTCTGCCCTGCTCCATGCTGCACCCCATCTCTGCCCTGCTCCATGCTGCACCCCATCTCTGCCCTGCTCCATGCTGCACCCCCATCTCTGCCCTGCTCCATGCTGCACCCCATCTCTGCCCTGCTCCATGCTGCACCCCATCTCTGCCCTGCTCCATGCTGCACCCCATCTCTGCCCTGCTCCATGCTGCACCCCCATCTCTCCCCTGCTCCATGCTGCACCCCCATCTCTGCCCTGCTCCATGCTGCACCCCATCTCTGCCCTGCTCCATGCTGCACCCATCTCTGCCCTGCTCCATGCTGCACCCCATCTCTGCCCTGCTCCATGCTGCACCCCATCTCTGCCCTGCTCCATGCTGCACCCCATCTCTGCCCTGCTCCATGCTGCACCCCCATCTCTGCCCTGCTCCATGCTGCACCCCATCTCTGCCCTGCTCCATGCTGCACCCCCATCTCTGCCCTGCTCCATGCTGCACCCCATCTCTGCCCTGCTCCATGCTGCACCCCCATCTCTCCCCTGCTCCATGCTGCACCCCATCTCTGCCCTGCTCCATGCTGCACCCCATCTCTGCCCTGCTCCATGCTGCACCCCCATCTCTGCCCCTGCTCCATGCTGCACCCCATCTCTGCCCTGCTCCATGCTGCACCCCATCTCTGCCCTGCTCTATGCTGCACCCCATCTCTGCCCTGCTCCATGCTGCACCCCCATCTCTCCCTGCTCCATGCTGCACCCCCATCTCTGCCCTGCTCCATGCTGCACCCCCATCTCTCCCCTGCTCCATGCTGCACCCCATCTCTGCCCTGCTCCATGCTGCACCCCATCTCTGCCCCTGCTCCATGCTGCACCCCATCTCTGCCCTGCTCCATGCTGCACCCCATCTCTGCCCTGCTCCATGCTGCACCCCATCTCTGCCCTGCTCTATGCTGCACCCCATCTCTGCCCTGCTCCATGCTGCACCCCCATCTCTCCCCTGCTCCATGCTGCACCCCATCTCTGCCTGCTCCATGCTGCACCCCCATCTCTCCCCTGCTCCATGCTGCACCCCATCTCTGCCCTGCTCCATGCTGCACCCCATCTCTCCCCTGCTCCATGCTGCACCCCATCTCTGCCCTGCTCCATGCTGCACCCCCATCTCTGCCCTGCTCCATGCTGCACCCCCATCTCTGCCCTGCTCTATGCTGCACCCCATCTCTGCCCTGCTCCATGCTGCACCCCATCTCTGCCCTGCTCTATGCTGCACCCCATCTCTGCCCTGCTCCATGCTGCACCCCCATCTCTGCCCTGCTCCATGCTGCACCCCATCTCTGCCCTGCTCCATGCACCCCCATCTCTCCCTGCTCCATGCTGCACCCCATCTCTGCCCTGCTCCATGCTGCACCCCCATCTCTGCCCCTGCTCCATGCTGCACCCCATCTCTGCCCTGCTCCATGCTGCACCCCATCTCTGCCCCTGCTCCATGCTGCACCCCATCTCTGCCCTGCTCCATGCTGCACCCCATCTCTGCCCTGCTCCATGCTGCACCCCATCTCTGCCCTGCTCCATGCTGCACCCCCATCTCTGCCCTGCTCCATGCTGCACCCCCATCTCTGCCCTGCTCCATGCTGCACCCCATCTCTCCCCTGCTCCATGCTGCACCCCCATCTCTGCCCTGCTCCATGCTGCACCCCCATCTCTGCCCTGCTCCATGCTGCACCCCCATCTCTCCCCTGCTCCATGCTGCACCCCCATCTCTGCCCTGCTCCATGCTGCACCCCCATCTCTGCCCTGCTCCATGCTGCACCCCCATCTCTGCCCTGCTCCATGCTGCACCCCCATCTCTGCCCTGCTCCATGCTGCACCCCCATCTCTGCCCTGCTCCATGCTGCACCCCATCTCTGCCCTGCTCCATGCTGCACCCCATCTCTGCCCTGCTCCATGCTGCACCCCATCTCTGCCCTGCTCCATGCTGCACCCCCATCTCTGCCCTGCTCTATGCTGCACCCCATCTCTGCCCCTGCTCCATGCTGCACCCCCATCTCTGCCCTGCTCCTATGCTGCACCCCATCTCTGCCCTGCTCCATGCTGCCCCCATCTCTCCCTGCTCATGCTGCACCCCATCTCTGCCCTGCTCCATGCTGCACCCCCATCTCTCCCCTGCTCCATGCTGCACCCCCATCTCTGCCCTGCTCCATGCTGCACCCCATCTCTGCCCTGCTCCATGCTGCACCCCCATCTCTGCCCTGCTCCATGCTGCACCCCCATCTCTGCCCTGCTCCATGCTGCACCCCCATCTCTGCCCTGCTCCATGCTGCACCCCATCTCTGCCCTGCTCCATGCTGCACCCCCATCTCTCCCCTGCTCCATGCTGCACCCCCATCTCTGCCCTGCTCCATGCTGCACCCCATCTCTGCCCTGCTCCATGCTGCACCCCCATCTCTGCCCTGCTCCATGCTGCACCCCCATCTCTGCCCTGCTCCATGCTGCACCCCCATCTCTGCCCTGCTCCATGCTGCACCCCATCTCTGCCCTGCTCCATGCTGCACCCCATCTCTGCCCTGCTCCATGCTGCACCCCCATCTCTGCCCTGCTCCATGCTGCACCCCCATCTCTCCCCTGCTCCATGCTGCACCCCATCTCTGCCCTGCTCCATGCTGCACCCCATCTCTGCCCTGCTCTATGCTGCACCCCCATCTCTGCCCCTGCTCCATGCTGCACCCCCATCTCTCCCCTGCTCCATGCTGCACCCCCATCTCTGCCCTGCTCCATGCTGCACCCCCATCTCTGCCCTGCTCTATGCTGCACCCCCATCTCTGCCCTGCTCTATGCTGCACCCCCATCTCTGCCTGCTCCATGCTGCACCCCATCCTCCCCTGCTCCATGCTGCACCCCCATCTCTCCCCTGCTCCATGCTGCACCCCCATCTCTGCCCTGCTCCATGCTGCACCCCATCTCTGCCCTGCTCCATGCTGCACCCCCATCTCTGCCCCTGCTCCATGCTGCACCCCATCTCTGCCCTGCTCCATGCTGCACCCCCATCTCTGCCCTGCTCCATGCTGCACCCCCATCTCTGCCCTGCTCCATGCTGCACCCCCATCTCTGCCCTGCTCCATGCTGCACCCCCATCTCTCCCCTGCTCCATGCTGCACCCCATCTCTGCCCTGCTCCATGCTGCACCCCATCTCTGCCTGCTCTATGCTGCACCCCCATCTCTGCCCTGCTCCATGCTGCACCCCCATCTCTCCCTGCTCCATGCTGCACCCCCATCTCTGCCCTGCTCCATGCTGCACCCCATCTCTGCCCTGCTCCATGCTGCACCCCATCTCTGCCCTGCTCCATGCTGCACCCCATCTCTGCCCTGCTCCATGCTGCACCCCCATCTCTGCCCTGCTCCATGCTGCACCCCCATCTCTGCCCTGCTCCATGCTGCACCCCCATCTCTGCCCTGCTCCATGCTGCACCCCATCTCTGCCCTGCTCCATGCTGCACCCCCATCTCTGCCCTGCTCCATGCTGCACCCCCATCTCTGCCCTGCTCCATGCTGCACCCCATCTCTGCCCTGCTCCATGCTGCACCCCATCTCTGCCCTGCTCCATGCTGCACCCCCATCTCTGCCCTGCTCCATGCTGCACCCCCATCTCTCCCCTGCTCCATGCTGCACCCCATCTCTGCCCTGCTCCATGCTGCACCCCCATCTCTGCCCTGCTCCATGCTGCACCCCATCTCTGCCCTGCTCCATGCTGCACCCCATCTCTCCCCTGCTCCATGCTGCACCCCATCTCTGCCCTGCTCCATGCTGCACCCCCATCTCTGCCCTGCTCCATGCTGCACCCCCATCTCTGCCCTGCTCCATGCTGCACCCCCATCTCTCCCCTGCTCCATGCTGCACCCCCATCTCTGCCCTGCTCCATGCTGCACCCCATCTCTGCCCTGCTCCATGCTGCACCCCATCTCTGCCCTGCTCCATGCTGCACCCCCATCTCTGCCCCTGCTCCATGCTGCACCCCCATCTCTGCCCTGCTCCATGCTGCACCCCATCTCTGCCCTGCTCCATGCTGCACCCCATCTCTGCCCTGCTCCATGCTACACCCCCATCTCTGCCCTGCTCTATGCTGCACCCATCTCTGCCTGCTCCATGCTGCACCCCCATCTCTGCCCTGCTCCATGCTGCACCCCCATCTCTGCCCTGCTCCATGCTGCACCCCCATCTCTGCCCTGCTCCATGCTGCACCCCATCTCTGCCCTGCTCCATGCTGCACCCCATCTCTGCCCTGCTCCATGCTGCACCCCATCTCTGCCTGTTCCATGCTGCACCCCATCTCTGCACTGCTCCATGCTGCACCCCCATCTCTGCCCTGCTCCATGCTGCACCCCCATCTCTGCCCTGCTCCATGCTGCACCCCCATCTCTGCCCTGCTCCATGCTGCACCCCCATCTCTCCCTGCTCCATGCTGCACCCCATCTCTGCACTGCTCCATGCTGCACCCCCATCTCTGCCCTGCTCCATGCTGCACCCCCATCTCTGCCCTGCTCCATGCTGCACCCCATCTCTCCCTGCTCCATGCTGCACCCCATCTCTCCCTGCTCCATGCTGCACCCCATCTCTGCCCTGCTCCATGCTGCACCCCATCTCTGCCCTGTTCCATGCTGCACCCCATCTCTGCACTGCTCCATGCTGCACCCCATCTCTGCCCTGCTCCATGCTGCACCCCCATCTCTGCCCTGCTCCATGCTGCACCCCCATCTCTGCCCTGCTCCATGCTGCACCCCCATCTCTGCCCTGCTCCATGCTGCACCCCCATCTCTGCCCTGCTCCATGCTGCACCCCCATCTCTGCACTGCTCCATACTGCACCCCCATCTCTGCCATGCTCCATGCTGCACCCCCATCTCTGCCCTGCTCCATGCTGCACCCCCATCTCTGCCCTGCTCCATTGCTGCACCCCCATCTCTGCCCTGCTCCATGCTGCACCCCATCTCTGCCCTGCTCCATGCTGCACCCCCATCTCTGCCCTGCTCCATGCTGCACCCCCATCTCTGCCCTGCTCCATGCTGCACCCCCATCTCTGCACTGCTCCAT
Organism: Gastrophryne carolinensis; assembly: GCA_027917425.1. Lineage (NCBI taxonomy): Eukaryota > Metazoa > Chordata > Amphibia > Anura > Microhylidae > Gastrophryne > Gastrophryne carolinensis. The sequence goes on from CM051243.1 coordinate 195,488,354, forward strand.
GCTGCACCCCCATCTCTGCCCTGCTCCATGCGCCCCCATCTCTGCCCTGCTCCATGCTGCACCCCCATCTCTGCACTGCTCCATGCTGCACCCCCATCTCTGCACTGCTCCATGCTGCACCCCCATCTCCGCCCTGCTCCATGCTGCACCCCCATCTCTGCCCTGCTCCATGCTGCACCCCCATCTCTGCCCTGCTCCATGCTGCACCCCCATCTCTGCCCTGCTCCATGCTGGCACCCCCATCTCTGCCCTGCTCCATGCTGCACCTCAATCTCTGCCCTGCTCCATGCTGCACCCCCATCTCTGCCCTGCTCCATGCTGCACCCCCATCTCTGCACTGCTCCATGCTGCACCCCATCTCTGCACTGCTCCATGCTGCACCCCCATCTCCGCCCTGCTCCATGCTGCACCCCCATCTCTGCCCTGCTCCATGCTGCACCCCCATCTCTGCCCTGCTCCATGCTGCACCCCCATCTCTGCCCTGCTCCATGCTGCACCCCCATCTCTGCCCTGCTCCATGCTGCACCTCAATCTCTGCCCTGCTCCATGCTGCACCCCCATCTCTGCCCTGCTCCATGCTGCACCCCCATCTCTGCCCTGCTCCATGCTGCACCCCCATCTCTGCCCTGCTCCATGCTGCACCCCCATCTCTATCCTGCTCCATGCTGCACCCCCATCTCTGCCCTGCTCCATGCTGCACCCCCATCTCTGCCCTGCTCCATGCTGCACCCCATCTCTATCCTGCTCCATGCTGCACCCCCATCTCTGCCCTGCTCCATGCTGCACCCCATCTCTATCCTGCTCCATGCTGCACCCCCATCTCTGGCCCTGCTCCATGCTGCACCCCATCTCTATCCTGCTCCATGCTGCACCCCCATCTCTGCCCTGCTCCATGCTGCCCCCCCATCTCTATCCTGCTCCATGCTGCACCCCATCTCTATCCTGCTCCATGCTGCACCCCATCTCTATCCTGCTCCATGCTGCACCCCCATCTCTGCCCTGCTCCATGCTGCACCCCCATCTCTGCCTGCTCCATGCTGCACCCCCATCTCTGCCCTGCTCCATGCTGCACCCCATCTCTGCCCTGCTCCATGCTGCACCCCCATCTCTGCCCTGCTCCATGCTGCACCCCCATCTCTGCCCTGCTCCATACTGCACCCCCATCTCTGCACTGCTCCATGCTGCACCCCCATCTCTGCCCTGCTCCATGCTGCCCCCCCATCTCTGCCCTGCTCCATGCTGCACCCCCATCTCTGCACTGCTCCATGCTGCACCCCCATCTCTGCACTGCTCCATGCTGCACCCCCATCTCCGCCCTGCTCCATGCTGCACCCCCATCTCTGCCCTGCTCCATGCTGCACCCCCATCTCTGCCCTGCTCCATGCTGCACCCCCATCTCTGCCCTGCTCCATGCTGCACCCCCATCTCTGCCCTGCTCCATGCTGCACCTCAATCTCTGCCCTGCTCCCTGCTGCACCCCCATCTCTGCCCTGCTCCATGCTGCACCCCCATCTCTGCCCTGCTCCATGCTGCACCCCCATCTCTGCCCTGCTCCATGCTGCACCCCATCTCTATCCTGCTCCATGCTGCACCCCCATCTCTGCCCTGCTCCATGCTGCACCCCCATCTCTATCCTGCTCCATGCTGCACCCCCATCTCTGCCCTGCTCCATGCTGCACCCCATCTCTATCCTGCTCCATGCTGCACCCCCATCTCTGCCCTGCTCCATGCTGCCCCCACCATCTCTATCCTGCTCCATGCTGCACCCCATCTCTATCCTGCTCCATGCTGCACCCCATCTCTATCCTGCTCCATGCTGCACCCCCATCTCTGCCCTGCTCCATGCTGCACCCCCATCTCTGCCCTGCTCCATGCTGCACCCCCATCTCTGCCCTGCTCCATGCTGCACCCCCATCTCTGCCCTGCTCCATGCTGCACCCCCATCTCTGCCCTGCTCCATGCTGCCCCCCATCTCTATCCTGCTCCATGCTGCACCCCATCTCTATCCTGCTCCATGCTGCACCCCATCTCTATCCTGCTCCATGCTGCACCCCCATCTCTGCCCTGCTCCATGCTGCACCCCCATCTCTGCCCTGCTCCATGCTGCACCCCCATCTCTGCCCTGCTCCATGCTGCACCCCCATCTCTGCCCTGCTCCATGCTGCACCCCATCTCAACAGAGAAGTGAATAAGGTACAATGGCACTAGAACGCAGAAGGGTTAGTAATCTGCCCCATTACGCTTTCCCCGGGAAAGTTAAACTAGCAGATTCTGGTAAAATTGTCTACAACCAGATTGTCAGGTCTGTGTCTGGCAGCAAATCTGAAATTTATAATGAAAAGAAAAAAACAACTTTGAAGTGAAGCATCAAACAGCACTTACCTTCTGAGCGATAATCCCACTCCTGCGGCTCCTGCCTCTTTTTCAGTGCGCCATCTACCGAGAAGACCAATAACAGGCACAGGAGCAGCGTCTCCATAGCGACACCTAAATCACTGTGCGGGGAAATGTTAATACATGTTCAACTATTCCTATAAAAATACCATAACAGATTGTATGTAGTGTTGGGTGAACCCTTAGATGCTTGGGACGTCACTGCCCATGTGAGACGCTGCAGGAGCAAGGATAAGGTAAAGATACCCTAATAGAGTGTAAGCTCTTCTCCTCCTGTATCCCCCCTTATACCCTAATAGAGTGTAAGCTCTTCTCCTTCTGTATCCTCCCTTATACCCTAATAGAGTGTAAGCTCTTCTCCTCCTGTATCCTCCTTATACCCTAATAGAGTGTAAGCTCTTCTCCTCCTGTATCCTCCCTTATACCCTAATAGAGTGTAAGCTCTTCTCCTCCCGTATCCTCCCTTATACCCTAATAGAGTGTGAGCTCTTCTCCTCCTGTATCCTCTCTTATACCCTAATAGAGTGTAAGCTCTTCTCCTCCTGTATCCTCCCTTATACCCTAATAGAGTGTAAGCTCTTCTCCTCCTGTATCCTCCTTTATACCCTAATAGAGTGTGAGCTCTTCTCCTCCTGTATCCTCTCTTATACCCTAATAGAGTGTAAGCTCTTCTCCTCCTGTATCCTCCCTTATACCCTAATAGAGTGTAAGCTCTTCTCCTCCTGTATCCTCCTTTATACCCTAATAGAGTGTAAGCTCTTCTCCTCCTGTATCCTCCTTTATTCCCTAATAGAGTGTGAGCTCTTCTCCTCCTGTATCCTCCCTTATACCCTAATAGAGTGTAAGCTCTTCTCCTTCTGTATCCTCCCTTATACCCTAATAGAGTGTAAGCTCTTCTCCTCCTATATCCTCCCTTATACCCTAATAGAGTGTAAGCTCTTCTCCTTCTATATCCTCCCTTATATCCTAATAGATTGTAAGCTCTTCTCCTCCTGTATCCTCCCTTATACCCTAATAGAGTGTAAGCTCTTCTCCTCCTGTATCCTCTCTTATACCCTAATAGAGTGTAAGCTCTTCTCCTTCTGTATCCTCCCTTATATCCTAATAGAGTGTAAGCTCTTCTCCTCCTGTATCCTCTCTTATACCCTAATAGAGTGTAAGCTCTTCTCCTGCTGTATCCTCCCTTATACCCTAATAGAGTGTAAGCTCTTCTCCTTCTGTATCCTCCCTTATACCCTAATAGAGTGTAAGCTCTTCTCCTCCTGTATCCTCCCTTATACCCTAATAGAGTGTAAGCTCTTCTCCTGTATCCTCCCTTATACCCTAATAGAGTGTAAGCTCTTCTCCTGTATCCTCCCTTATACCCTAATAGAGTGTAAGCTCTTCTCCTGTATCCTCCCTTATACCCTAATAGAGTGTAAGCTCTTCTCCTCCTGTATCCTCCCTTATACCCTAATAGAGTGTAAGCTCTTCTCCTTCTGTATCCTCCCTTATACCCTAATAGAGTGTAAGCTCTTCTCCTCCTGTATCCTCCCTTATACCCTAATAGAGTGTAAGCTCTTCTCCTCCTGTATCCTCCCTTATACCCTAATAGAGTGTAAGCTCTTCTCCTCCTGTATCCTCCCTTATACCCAAATAGAGTGTAAGCTCTTCTCCTCCTGTATCCTCCCTTATACCCTAATAGAGTGTAAGCTCTTCTCCTTCTGTATCCTCCCTTATACCCTAATAGAGTGTAAGCTCTTCTCCTCCTGTATCCTCCCTTATACCCAAATAGAGTGTAAGCTCTTCTCCTCCTGTATCCTCCCTTATACCCTAATAGAGTGTAAGCTCTTCTCCTCCTGTATCCTCCCTTATACCCTAATAGAGTGTAAGCTCTTCTCCTCCTGTATCCTCCCTTATACCCTAATAGATCGTTAAGGTGGGAGGAGGTGTGTGAGTGAGCTCTGCAGGTGCTGTGAATGTCTGGCTCTAGCCCAGGGCCTGGCTGCCTTGGGTGGGGTCGCTCCCCAGGTGAGCTCCAGGCTTCTGGGTCTGAATCTGGAGTCCATGTTAGAGACCCTCTGGCTACTGAATATGCTGCTGACCGGCTGACCGCGGTGGATTACAATGAAGGTGGAAGAGTCTTTATGGAAGAAAGTTACAGTAAAGTAAGTGAAGCTGGAATGGAAGTGGTGGATAATAATGATGGGCCGTGTAGCAGTGTCTGTGTGCAGCATGTAATGGAGGGAGGGCGGCAGCCCCAGCAAAGTGACTGTGCTGATCCAGGCAGGGAGATCCAACAACCTGTTGTGATGGACACTCAGCAGCCAGCTCAGGCCGGCAGTGGGAAGCAGCACAAGCTGAGGAGGACATCTTTGGAAAGACTGACAATGCAGGAAAACCTGCAGCAGAATGTGTGTGTGAGCCGAGAGTCCCGGGCCCTTAGATCCAAGACCCAGCCGGCCACCGGTGACCCCATAACTGGGGGGAAATCTGCTAAATCTGCCACTGGACATAAATCTGAGTTATCAGACAATGCAAATGCTGAGCTGGGGGCAAATGGCCACAAGTCTCCCAGGACTGAGGCAGCAGAGACATTCAAAGACCCAGCAGAAAAGCCAAGGCGCAAGGCAAGTCTTAAAGAGACAGAGCGCGCACCAGAACTGCAGCTTGCAGACAAGATTCCAGATTTAGTCATTAAAATGAACAGCTTAAGAGCAACCAGGACACAATTGCAAAGACAAATAGATGAAGCAAATAAACTAAAAGCAGTAAACCCCCATAGCGCAACCGCCTATGATGTGCTGATAGAGACTTTACGCACACAGCTTGCTGAAATTGTTAGTGACATTGTGACACTTGAGAAACAAATGGGGCCCATGGCAGAGAGATACAAGAACCTGGATCGGTTTGAGGAGTCTCAAAAGCTCCTAAAACACAGACAGATACCTGAACCCAGCTCAGCCACCCCCTCACCATCAGAGCAGGAGACATCCTCACAGGAGCTGCTGTACAGGACCCCAGTGCTGCAAGATTCTGCCCCTTTTCATGATACCAGCCAAGTAAGCCAGCCACCCCCAGGGGGCAGCAGTGAGCAATCCCTGAAAGGTTCCAGCAATGGACTCTGTGTATCACAAGGCGCCCTCCCCCAGCCTGAGAATGGGAATGATGCAGCCAGTGACACTATGGAAGTTGGAGAGACCCCCCAAATTGCAACCCTGGGGTCACATCCGGGACATAGTGACACCTCTGAACTGTCCCCCAATCGAGGAAACAAGCAAGCAAGTCCCACTGCATTGCAATCTGTTTGGGACAATGAACAGCCTGTGGTTCCTGATAGTAATGGGACTGAATCGACTGCATGCACTAATAATGTTTTTCCTCCCACAGGTGACCGACCACAGGTAGCGGGTCCCCCTCAATCAAGACCCCGCAGTGATATTACTGGCAATGCATCTGGCCACGCTCCTCCTCAGAATGCCTGGAGCCGTGGTGCCCCATCTTTTAGCCCCGGCTTACATTACACCGGTCAGGCATTTAAGAGGAGGAACGTGGTAAGATTTAAGAATAAGGGGGCAAAGGAAGATCTGCCAGACAGGAGACATGTGATCCGGGAGCTCCTGTGTAACCAGATGGGGTTCACACCCGCAGATATCTTGGCCGTCATAAACCTCCCGGACAGGCAGGGCTACGATATAAGCTTCAAGCTCATGGCCAGCTTGGACAGGTTCTGGGCAAGTGTGACAAAGTTTAGGGGCGCTGAGGGATGGGACCAGTTTATTCTTATCCCGGTATCAAAGCCGGGTACTGTGAGCGTTAACATCTTGTTCTGGAATGAGTCCGTCCCCCCGCAGGATATTGTGATATGGCTGAGGAGACATTGTGATATGGTGTTTGACCTGACAAAGTGTCTTGATGATGATGGGATCTGGACGGGAGGCTGGAGGGTGCTGGTGAAGCTCAGGCAGCACAGTAATGTAACTTTACATTTGCCCAACTCCTTCTTTATCGGCCGTGAGAGGGGTGTGTGCTTCTATGCCGGTCAGCCACGCTTGTGCTTTAAGTGTGGGAAGGCCGGTCATGTGGCCGGAGTGTGTACTGTAGTGAAGTGCAACCTGTGCGGGGAGATTGGTCACACCAGCGCCATGTGTACAAATGTCCGGTGTAACTTGTGTGGCCAGATGGGTCATTACCATAAGGACTGCTCGGAGGCCTTCCATAACCTCTATAGCCAGACTGCAGAGGAGCTGGTGGCAGCAGGTGAGGTTACAGAGGAGGAGGCTCTGATGTCTGGGCAGATAGTAACAAGGCCAGGGTCTGAGACAACTGAGATAAGAGATCAGACAGATGTAACCCCACAGCCTGTGGCCACCATCCCACGGCCAGCACCGGGGCAAGCTGATAGCCCATCTTCCCCTGTAGCCCCTTCCCCTGCTATGGCCCATTGCCCTGCTCCAGCCTCTGCTGCAGATAGTAAAGCCCCTGGTGATAAGAGAGGGAAAAAAAGACAAGTCCACCCGCAGACCAGAGGGCGCATGGTCCTTAGTCCAAAAGCCAGGGAAAAAGCCCAAAGGAAGAACGGATACAGCAGTGACAGTTACATCAAACAGATATAACATACTGTCTGAGTCAGGTGCAGATATTTCTGGGCACGATACTATGGAGCTGGAGCAAGAGTTAAAGCGTATAGCCAGAGAATGTGACTCGGGGTCAGAGGAGGACCCACCGACTAAGAAAAAGTCATCAGCAGCTATAGACCCGATAGACTCTGATATGGAAGTGACTGGCAGGCAGGGCGACTCTGATTCTGATCTATGATGATGGGGTTTAAGGTGCTGCTGCTCTGCATAATAATGGCAGGCTTCTCTTTAAGTATAGTCACCAGCAATGTGAACAGTATAAAGAATAAGAAAACCCGGCATGCTGTGTATGAACACCTGAAGTATCTAGATGCAGACGTCGTCTTCCTGCAGGAACATCACTTGTCCTCCATCCAGCAGATCCAGGAGGCACAGCGGGAATGGCAGATGGGCCCATCCTTTTGGTCACTGGCTGTGGAGCCTTTTGCAGGCGTTGCAATACTCTTTAAGACCCAAAACGTGATTATTCATAGACTGACTGAGGTCTTGATGGGCAGGTGTCTAATTCTGGAGGTCACAATCCAGGGTAGAAGGCTCAGGCTCATCAATATCTATGGGCCACAGACAGTGACCAGAAGGATCAGCTTATTTAAGGAAATTAAGCCATATCTGTTCACCTCTGTGCCAGTGATATTTGCAGGTGATTTTAATGTAGCCAGGTCATCAAGTGATCGTTTATCTGGCAGAGGAGTAAGCACTGATGCAAGAACACTGAACAGCATTATCCTGCAGGCCGGACTTTGTGATGTCTTTGCCCAAAATGGCCGGAAACCTGGCTTTACTTACTCATGCGCAGGAAGAAGGAGCCGAATAGACTTGGCACTTGTGAGCCCGGCGGAATCTGTTCATTCCTTAAGCGAAAAGTTGGTCCCTTACTCTGACCACGTGGCCTTGTGCTTTTGTATAGGGGCTAGTAAGCGCCCAGACGTCGGCAAAGGACTGTGGAGGCTCAATACAAGGCTCCTAGAGGAACAAGAAGTCCAAGAGCGGGTGGAGGTCCTGATAGAACAGCAGATGGACAGAATAGATTTTTATGAAAGCAGCGCTGAGTGGTGGGAGGACATCAAGAAGGACATTGCCACACTGCTGAGGAAACTATCAGCTAAGAGGGGACAGAGCAGCTACTGCCAGTATATGAAGTTGAGGAAACAACTAGAGTCACTTTATTCACAAGGGCTGGAGGCAAGGGGAAAAATAGATGATCTGAAGTCCCAATTACAGCAACACCAGTATAATCGTTATAAGTCCCTAATAGTGGAGCGGGATTATGGACCCCAAGGGACACCCAACCCTTTTGAAAGCTGCAGGGACAAAGTGGCCAAAAAGTTGGTAATGGCCCTTCGTGATACCCAGGGTAACCTGCAAGAGTCCCAGGCAGGTATTTTGGGAGTTGTTAAGACTTTTTATGAAGATCTTTTCCACAAAAAGGCGCTAGATCAAGAAAAAATGTTGCATTTTTTGGAATCCTCTCCAAAACCAGACACCAGAGATGTGGACTTTTCCCTTTTAACAGCAGATATAACGATGGAGGAGGTGAAAGAAGCCATAAGTAGCTTGCACTTAAAGAAGACCCCTGGCCCCGATGGCCTACCAGCGGAATTCTATAAGAAATTTAAAGATCTCCTGGCTCCCATCTTGGCTGATGTATATAGTAGTTGTTTTAACAGTCATATGATGCCGAAGTCGATGAGAGAATCATCCTTGATCCTGCTTTTTAAGGGGAAAGAAGCCAATGATATAAAGAACTGGAGGCCCATTGCCCTCCTTAATGTGGACAGGAAGATCCTGGCAAAAATTCTATTCTCCAGACTCAACTGCTTGTCTCCTGCCCTGTTGTCAACTTGCCAGTATGGGACTGTGAAAGGCCGGAACATCACTGGGGCAGTGATATCGCTTAGAGAAATGCTAGAGAGGTGCAGAGCTTTTGGCCATAGCAAATATGTGGTTAGCCTTGACCAAGCCAAGGCTTTTGACCGGGTTGATCACCAATACCTGTGGATGACTTTACTTCGATACGGTATTCCTGCATCATTCGTGGAGTGGTTAAAAACCTTATACCGTGGGGCAGAGGCCTTTCCTTTAATAAATGGGTGGAAAGGAGACACCTTTAGGGTTGAAGCAGGGGTGAGGCAGGGCTGTCCCTTGAGTCCCCTGTTATATGTTTTCGCCATTGACCCCTTTTTGAGATCCCTGCAGGAGTGTGACTTTCAGGGAGTGCCAGTGCCCCGTGCTGAACCATTTACAGTTCTGGCCTACGCAGATGATGTGACAGTGGTGTTGTCTGACCCAGGTGAAACATAGAGGTTGTCCCAGGTCATCTCATGCTACTCGGAGGCTTCAGGGTCTCTAGTAAACCTCGAGAAAAGCAAGGCATTCTGGACACTGCAGGGTGACCCAACATTTGACCTCCCTCAGTTTGCAAAGGCAGAGACTGAAATCAAGATCCTAGGTATCAAGTTTGGGAGAGGGGACAATGCCAAACTAAACTGGGAAGAGAAGCTAGAGATTGCAAGTTCCAGAGTCCAGCAGTGGAGAAACCCTAAGATCTCCTATCTAGCAAGGGTCAAGCTGATAAAGACTTACCTAGTTCCCATCTTCCTGTATGTTGCAGTCATCTTCCCATTGCCAGAATCCCTATCAGCCAGGCTCTACAGTCTGTTTTTCCGCATTCTTTGGGGTAATAGACTGAACCCAGTAAAGAGGGGGGTGACATATCTAAAAAAGAAAGAAGGGGGGCTGGAAATGCTGAACCCTAAAGTCCTGTATGACTCTCTCTTTTTAAAGACCAATTTTGGAAGCCTGAGCCCTAGTAGCAGTTCCCTGTGGGTTAAAAGCATAATAAATTGGATTATGCCCTTTGCTGAGTCCTGGATGCGGGATGGAAGTCTTAAGCGGGGGAGGTGGACCCAGACTCACCTTCCTACATACCTGGAAGGGGGTTTGAGGTCTTTAAGAACATGGAAAATTGGGAAGTCCTACCTAGAGGGAAACTCCAGAAAGCAGGTATACAATAGAGTATGTGAGACTTTCTTTTGTTCACCACTCGAGATCACGGACTGCAGCTGCTCAACCCTTCAGGACGGCCTGAGGTTCCTGAATGGGGCCAGGTTACCCCCTAAGTTCTATGATACTGCCTGGCTTTCCTTCCACAGGAAGTTATATGTTCGCGGGAACATGAAGTGGTTGTGCCAGCCTGAGCGGAGCTGCCCTTTAGGTTGTGGCGTGGAGGAGACAATGGAGCACTTTCTGGTTCAGTGCTGGGGGGCTTGCAGAATCTGGGGGGAGGTGGCCAATAGGTTAAAGATTAGGAGGTTAAAAGATCTGACCTACCTAGAAAGAGTCTACGGAGTGTCCCCACTGTGTCCAGAAATCCACCCAGAGACCCTGTACCTCATTATAACCACCATAAAGTATTACCATTGGCACACCCGAACCCGCACCTCCATGTACCGCGAGCCTTTCCAGCACAAGGAGGCCGCAGACCTGATAATCTCTGAGTTACGCTGGATCCGAGGCCGAGAAAACAGGAGGTTATGGCACGATGTGTCCCTGTGATAACCCGGTACCTACCCCCCCCCCCCCCCCCCCCCGACCTGTAGCCTGATGGGTCCTTACTGACTAATCATTAACAGTATTGACATGATGGATAATGAATAGTGTGTAGTAGTAGCAGTAGTTCTGCTGTGTTATGTATATTTTGTATAAAATTATGTTTTTTCTTTGTATTCTGTATTAATGCTGATCAGCTGAGTTTTGTTTGTTTGTTTACTAATAAAAATTCCCTTATATCCTAATAGAGTGTAAGCTCTTCTCCTCCTGTATCCTCTCTTATACCCTAATAGAGTGTAAGCTCTTCTCCTGCTGTATCCTCCCTTATACCCTAATAGAGTGTAAGCTCTTCTCCTTCTGTATCCTCCCTTATACCCTAATAGAGTGTAAGCTCTTCTCCTGTATCCTCCCTTATACCCTAATAGAGTGTAAGCTCTTCTCCTCCTGTATCCTCCCTTATACCCTAATAGAGTGTAAGCTCTTCTCCTCCTATATCCTCCCTTATACCCTAATAGAGTGTAAGCTCTTCTCCTTCTATATCCTCCCTTATATCCTAATAGATTGTAAGCTCTTCTCCTCCTGTATCCTCCCTTATACCCTAATAGAGTGTAAGCTCTTCTCCTCCTGTATCCTGCCTTATACCCTAATAGAGTGTAAGCTCTTCTCCTCCTGTATCCTCCTTTATACCCTAATAGAGTGTAAGCTCTTCTCCTCCTGTATCCTCCCTTATACCCTAATAGAGTGTAAGCTCTTCTCCTCCTGTATCCTCCCTTATACCCTAATAGAGTGTAAGCTCTTCTCCTTCTATATCCTCCCTTATATCCTAATAGATTGTAAGCTCTTCTCCTCCTGTATCCTCCCTTATACCCTAATAGAGTGTAAGCTCTTCTCCTTCTGTATCCTGCCTTATACCCTAATAGAGTGTAAGCTCTTCTCCTCCTGTATCCTCCTTTATACCCTAATAGAGTGTAAGCTCTTCTCCTCCTGTATCCTCCCTTATACCCTAATAGAGTGTAAGCTCTTCTCCTCCTGTATCCTCCCTTATACCCTAATAGAGTGTAAGCTCTTCTCCTTCTGTATCCTCCCTTATACCCTAATAGAGTGTAAGCTCTTCTCCTCCTGTATCCTCCCTTATACCCTAATAGAGTGTAAGCTCTTGTCCTTCTGTATCCTCCTATATACCTTTTACCATCAGTGAGCCCTGCATTAGAGAAATATTTCATAGTAGAACTCTATCTGATGGGGGACAGGAAACTAACCTCATCTCCGCCCTACACCATCCACGAGCCTTTTTCCTAGATGACGCACTCCCTTTAATAGAAGACATGCTTCCTGGCTGTTTCATGGCCCCTTTATACAGAGTCCCATGCCTGATTTTAACTTCCTAAGGATCTTATACTGGAGGGGCATCCCAAATCAGGATTCCCATAGGAGGGACCTAAAGCCATTTCTGAGTGGAGGTCCGCTTAAAGTCAGGGGCAACCATGATAAGAGAAAGCACACTCGTTGCCTAATATAAAAAACACTTAAACTAATAAAAACAAACTGACAAAAGCACAGCAGGTCCCCTTTAGGAAAAAAAATAAATATCAGCGACACGCGCCTGTTTCCTCTATTCAGAGACGGCGCTCGGCTTCGCTCCCCTGTAGCAGCGGCGCCTCTGTTCGGGGGTCTTACCTGTTGATGGCTGCAGCTGGTTTCTGGTCCCCGTGGATTTCTCTCCGGCGCTCACATCTCCGTCCTTTTATTTCCCTCGCCTCCTCCCCTCCGCCTTTCCTGATTGGTCGCAGATCCGGCGACATCATCGTGGACAAACATCACACGGATAAAGAAGATCTCGTACGAAGTGGATCAAAATCCTTAAAGCGGACCTTCACCAGGATTTATTGAAAAGCCCGAACCCTTATAAAACCATTCCCCAGCATCTAAAATTAATATATTTAAACTTTTTAATCACTTACTTTATATTCTCTCCCCCCACCGGGCTGCAACTCTGTTCAGGACTCTAGGATACGGGCGCCGCCATCTTGGCTCAGTAGCATCTCATACTGAGGAGAGGAGTAGGGTCAAAAGTGCAGGGGGCGGGGTTATAGCTGTGCTTTGCACAGACTGAGCAGAGCTGGGGTCAGGAAAAGGTCAGCAATCCCAGAATGCAGAGCGGCACAGACAGAAGACACGTCCTGTTTGCAGGCTGCCTGATTCTCCATCTTGGATGGTTAATGGCTCATAACATGCAGTAGATGCAGGTAGGATGATTTTTAATGTGAGCAATCTGTATGTACAGGGTGTGGGAAACATATAAGATAGGCTCTTATTCAGGGTGAGGGTCCGGATTAATGTGAGCAATCTGTATGTACAGGGTGTGGGAGACATATAAGATAGGCTCTTATTCAGGGTGAAGGTCCGGATTAATGTGAGCAATCTGTATGTACAGGGTGTGGGAAACATATAAGATAGGCTCTTATTCAGGGTGAAGGTCCGGATTAATGTGAGCAATCTGTATGTACAGGGTGTGGGAAACATAAGATAAGCTCTTATTCAGGGTGAAGGTCCGGATTAATGTGGGAAACATATAAGATAGGCTCTTATTCAGGGTGAAGGTCCGGATTAATGTGGGCAATCTGTATGTACAGGGGGGGGGACATATAAGATAGGCTCTTATTCAGGCTGAGGGTCTGAATTAATGTGAGCAATCTGTATGTACAGGGTGTGGGAGACATATAAGATAGGCTCTTATTCAGGGTGAGGGTCCGGATTAATGTGAGCAATCTGTATGTACGGGGGGGGGACATACAAGATAGGCTCTTATTCAGGCTGAGGGTCTGGATTAATGTGAGCAATCTGTATGTACAGGGTGTGGGAGACATATAAGATAGGCTCTTATTCAGGGTGAGGGTCTGGATTAATGTGAGCAATCTGTATGTACAGGGTGTGGGAAACATATAAGATAGGCTCTTATTCAGGCTGAGGGTCCGGATTAATGTGAGCAATCTGTATGTACAGGGTGTGGGAAACATACAAGATAAAATCTTATTCAGGGTGAGGGTCCGGATTAAGAAAAGACCTTGCCCCCCGTGTAATCCATTAACCCTAAATCGGGATGCCTCTGTATGTATGAAACCCTGTGGCATCACCGAAATTTTCAACTGAGACGCCACAAAGGGTTTGAGTCCAAAAACTTTTGTCGCAAGGCATCCCCGACTACAGCACATGCGCGGTGTCACTGTCGATTCCTCCGCAATGTGACCTCGGACCCGAGATGCTCTCACTGCCGCAGTGATCTGAGGGGACCAAATCCCTGGATTTCGGGATGCCCTGCTGTGTAAACCCCCATGGGATAACGGATTTTATATAATCAAAATTATTATATAGAATGTAGACATGATTATTATTTATATATTGTATATAATTAATCAAAATTATTATATAGAATACAGAAATTATTATTTATATATTGTATATAATTAATCAAAATAATTATATAGAATATAGAAATGATTAATATTATATATATATATATATTGTATATAATTAATCAAAATTATTATATAGAATATAGACATGATTATTATTTATATATTGTATATAATTAATCAAAATTAGTATATAGAATACATAAATTATTATTTATATATTGTATATAATTAATCAAAATAATTATATAGAATATAGAAATTATTAATATATTTATATTGTATATAATTAATCACAATTATTATATAGAATATAGACATGATTATTATTTATATATTGTATATAATTAAATAAAATTATTATATAGAATACAGAAATTATTTATATATTGTATATAATTAATTACAATTATTATATAGAATATAGAAATGATTAATATTTTATATATATTGTATATAATTAATCAAAATTATTATATAGAATATAGACATGATTATTATTTATATATTGTATATAATTAATCAAAATTATTATATAGAATACAGAAATTATTATTTATATATTGTATATAATTAATCAAAATTATTATATAGAATACAGAAATTATTATTTATATATTGTATATAATTAATCAAAATAATTATATAGAATATAGAAATGATTAATATTATATATATATTGTATATAATTAATCAAAATTATTATATAGAATATAGACATGATTATTATTTATATATTGTATATAATTAAATAAAATTATTATATAGAATACAGAAATTATTTATATATTGTATATAATTAATTACAATTATTATATAGAATATAGACATGATTATTATTTTATATATATTGTATATAATTAATCAAAATTATTATATAGAATATAGACATATGATATTTAATTATATCCAATATATAAATTATATCATATGTAATTGTTTATATTTTTATGTTGTATATACTTCATTTAGTTTACACCTCCTCACTTTATCCGCGTCGTTGCGACGCAGAGGAAACGTGCATTATTCTAGATCACACATCTGCGCTGTGTTGCGCAACGCATTAAAAAAGCGCTGCAGACGCCTGTTTCACCATTTACTTATTATGCAAAAAAAAATTTTCTTTAAGAAAAGAAAGCAACGAAAACACATTTATAACGCATAAAAAGCGCAGCGATTGTTTTGATACATTGGAATATTTACAAAACGCCTGCTCTTAAAGTGGACCAAAACCCAGGATTTTGACTAGCCTGGGTTTTGATCCTTTCCACCGGGTCGCCCCGATCCGGGATTTCCCACTGCGTAAAACCCTCCAGATCACCGAAACCAACTCACCTCTTCCCGGTCCTATGACGCATGCGCTCGTCCAATCAGTGCGCTCGGAGCTGACGTCACAACGTCTAAGGCCAGCGGCTCAAAGTGCGCTGATGGCCCGCTTCCCTCTAACAAGGAGCGCGCCCACGCCGGCCATTCACAAATGCCGGGCACATGCGCCGTTGGCACGGAAAACAAGGTAAGTGTATGGGGCGACCTGGGGGGTTTCACACAGCGGGGCATCCCGATTTTAAATGCCCCGGAGGGGGGGAGGGGAGGAAATCGATCGGGGGGTTTTGGTCCACTTTAACACAACGCAGAGGTGTGAGCAGGGCCTTAGGCTACGTTCTCACCTGTCCAGATGCGATTGCGGCCTGCGTTTTACGGCAGGAATTAAGTTCACATTTTTGTTTGCATTTGCGCCTGCTTTTGATAGACAGCGCCATTTAACAGGATGCGTTTGCGGCCGAGACGCAGCAGGCAGAGCCGTGTATTTCCTCCTCTCTGCTGCACCTGAGAGATGTGAAAGGAGCCATTGATGGATTTCTTTTGGGGTACCACTGAAAACGCAGAAACGCATGCGGTACCGGACAGGTGTGAGTGAGGCCTTATAGATTTGTATATTGTACATATTTTATTATTTATATTAAGTGCATATATTTCATTTATATTTAATTTAAACATTTTTACTTATTATTTATATGTTTTGAATAACCTCTCATCAATTGTATTTCATTATGTATATGTTTTATTATTAAAAAATATTATTCATTTAAATAATTTTATTATTTAAAAAAAGAAAATTATATATATAATTTTAATAGGATATATATTTCATTTTTAAAATAAAATTATTTAAATTGATAATAGAGAAAATATATAAAAAGGAGATATATATTTACATTATATATATATATATATATATATATATATATATATATATATATCTTTTTATTATTCATTTAAATAATTTTATTTTTTTTAAATAATAAAATTATTTAAATTAATAATAAAAAGATAATATATATATATATATATATTTTTTTATATATATATTCTTTCTTTATTTTGCTTGCAGTTATCCTGTCTTTAGCTCATTCACCAATGGTGGCCCCTCTGGTAATGACTCTAATGAGATCATATCACATATGGTCCGGGGTAATGTAAAGTGAAGGTGGGGCCCGGCGGCGCTGATGTAAAGCGATGGGGCCCGGTCGGAGCAAGGTGTTCATTCTCAGATCACAGCGACCCTCATGTAAATCACTCACAGATAATTCATCCAAGATGCCGGGAGCAACTAATAAACATCACAAAGGATTTCACTTTGATTGGTTGAGAAACTATTTCCATATGATGGAAAATGTATAGAAAAACCTGCACCTAATATCCAGTGCAGCTGCTATGGGGCCCCGAGAAAGGGGATGGGGCCCAGCCAACAAGGCCGAATAAGATCGGTTATAGTAGAGGTGCAACAGTGTGCTGAGCAGTCACTGCCGGCCATGCATGCTTTTATGGTGTTGGGGCCAAATTATTATTGTTGTTTATTCATAAAGCACCAACATTCTCCATGGCGCTGTACAATGTGTCAAATTCCATAATAATTGGCAGCTCCACCCCCTGCATCGGGGCACTATAGGAACATCTGACGAGGTCCTACAAGTGTGTATTATTATCAGGTCTTTATTATATATAATGTTTTACTTTTATTTGTAAGTTTGTACTTTTGTTATTATATTATGTTAATATTTAACTATTTTTATTTTCATATATTGTATAAAATTATTTAGAGGATTTTATTATTTATATATTGCATATAATAATTTAGAAGATTTTATTGTGTATAAATTGTATATAATTATTTGGAAGATTTTAATATGATTTATAAATAGTATATAAATATTTAGAGGTTTTTATTATGTATATAATTATTTACAAGATTGTAGCATTTATATATTGTATATAGTTTTTATTATGTATATATTGTATATAATTATTTACAGGATTTTATCATCATTTATATACTGTATATAATTAGAGTTTTTTATTATTTATATATTGTATTTTACTGAGAGATTTTTATTATTATTTATAAATTGTATATAATTTGAGGTTTTTATTATGTATCTATTGTATATCATTATTTAGAGGATTTTAATATCATTTATAAATTGTATATAATTAGAGTTTTTTTATTATGGATATAATTATTTAGAGGATTGTATCATTTATATATTGTATTATTGTATTGTATATATTGTAATTATCCCAAGGTTTTTATTATGTATATATTGTATATAATTATTTAGAGCTTTTTATTAGCATGTATATATTGTATATGATTATTTAGAGCTATTTATTAGCATTTATATATTGTATATAATTAGAGGTTTTTATTATGTATATATTGTATATAATGATTTACAGGATTGCAATAGAATTTATAAAAATTGTATATAATTTTGTATATAATTGTTAAAGGTTTTTATTATGTATATAATTAGTTACAGGATTTTAGAATTTATATATTGTATATAATTATTCCAAGGTTTTACTATGTATATATTTTATATAATTATTTACAGGATTTTATCATCATTTATATATTGTATACAAGGTTTTTATTATTTATATATTGTATTTCACTATTTAGAGGTTTGTATTATTGTTTATACATAGTATATAATTATTTAGAGGTTTTTATTAGTATTTAAATATATTGTATATAATTAGAGGTTTTTATTATGTATATATTGTATATAATTATTTAGAGGATTTTATTATCATTTACATATTCTATATAATTAGAGGTTTTTATTAACATTTATATGTTGTATATAATTTGTTAGATGTTTTTATTATGTATATTTTGTATATATTTATTTTATTATTATGTATATATTGTATATAATTAGAGGTCTTTATTGTGTATATAATGTTTTAGAGGTTTTTATTATCATTTATATATTGTATATAATTTAGGTTTTTATTATGCATATAATTATTTAGGGGATTTTATTATAATTAGAGCTAAATTATTATGTATATAACTATTTAGAGGGTTTTATTAGCATTTATATATTGTATATAATTATTTAGAGGTTTTTATTATGTATATAATTTAGAGGTTTTTATTAGCATTTATATATTGTATATGATTATTTAGAGGTTTTTATTATGTTTATGCATATTTATAATCATTTAGTCACAGCCCAGGCCCAGCCTATGCTCTGCACAGAATGGAATGACCCGCTGTGTAAAACCCTGGGGACTGCTGGGGAATCAGGTGGCCTTAGAGACCTTTAGACTCAGGGGGCATCCCGCATGGCGAGATGGTGAGTTTATGGGCGATCTTGGAGGATACACACAGCAGGGCATCCCAAGTCGGGATGCCCCCACCAGAAAACAACAACACTCAAGAAAGCTAATTTCTCAGGTAGTGTTCCTCTTCAAAGCTGAGCAATCACTGCAGAGACCGGCCCTGGAGTCTGTCGGCCGAAAACCCCTGCGGGACGCATCACTGCAGCTGTGTGTGCTCCTAAGCCCGGCCATCCAGATAGGCCAGGTGCGGGGCAGCGCACTCCACAGGGAGCCCGGGGATGCGGCGGCCTCCACTCTCTATATAGTTTTTTTATTTTTATAGAATATTGTTATGTTTATATTTCTGTTTTTTATTTTTATATATTGTATATAATTATTTAGATGATATCTCTCTCTGTCTATATATATATATATCTATGTATCCCTCTCTATATATCTCTCTCAATATCTCTAGCTCTCTATAGCTCTATATCTATCTAGCTCTCTATATCTATCTATCTCTCTATATCTATCTAGCTCTCTATATCTATCTAGCTCTCTATATCTCTATATCTATCTAGCTCTCTATATCTATCTAGCTCTCTATATCTATCTAGCTCTCTATATCTATCTAGCTCTCTATATCTATCTAGCTCTCTATATCTCTATATCTATCTAGCTCTCTATATCTATCTAGCTCTCTATATCTATCTAGCTCTCTATATCTATCTAGCTCTCTATATCTATCTAGCTCTCTATATCTCTATATCTATCTAGCTCTCTATATCTATCTAGCTCTCTATATCTATCTAGCTCTCTATATCTATCTAGCTCTCGATATCTATCTAGCTCTTTATATCTATCTAGCTCTCTATATCTTTCTAGCTCTCTATATCTCTCTAGCTTTCTATATCTCTCTAGCTCTCTATATCTATCTAGCTCTCTATATCTATCTAGCTCTCTATATCTTTCTAGCTCTCTATATCTATCTAGCTCTCTATATCTTTCTAGCTCTCTATATCTCTATATCTATCTAGCTCTCTATATCTATCTAGCTCTCTATATCTCTATATCTATCTAGCTCTCTATATCTCTATATCTATCTAGCTCTCTATATCTATCTAGCTCTCTATATCTCTATATCTATCTAGCTCTCTATATCTATCTAGCTCTCTATATCTATCTATCTCTCTATATCTCTATATCTATCTAGCTCTCTATATCTATCTAGCTCTCTATATCTATCTAGCTCTCTATATCTATCTAGCTCTCTATATCTCTATATCTATCTAGCTCTCTATATCTATCTAGCTCTCTATATCTATCTAGCTCTCGATATCTATCTAGCTCTCTATATCTATCTAGCTCTCTATATCTATCTAGCTCTCTATATCTCTATATCTATCTAGCTCTCTATATCTATCTAGCTCTCTATATCTATCTAGCTCTCGATATCTATCTAGCTCTCTATATCTATCTAGCTCTCTATATCTATCTAGCTCTCTATATCTATCTAGCTCTCGATATCTATCTAGCTCTCTATATCTATCTAGCTCTCGATATCTATCTAGCTCTCGATATCTATCTAGCTCTCGATATCTATCTAGCTCTCTATATCTTTCTAGCTCTCTATATCTTTCTAGCTCTCTATATCACTCTAGCTCTCTATATCTATCTAGCTCTCTATATCTATCTAGCTCTCTATATCTTTCTAGCTCTCTATATCTATCTAGCTCTCTATATCTTTCTAGCTCTCTATATCTCTATATCTATCTAGCTCTCTATATCTATCTAGCTCTCTATATCTCTATATCTATCTAGCTCTCTATATCTATCTAGCTCTCTATATCTATCTAGCTCTCTATATCTATCTAGCTCTCTATATCTCTATATCTATCTAGCTCTCTATATCTATCTAGCTCTCTATATCTCTATATCTATCTAGCTCGCTATATCGATCTAGCTCTCTATATCTATCTAGCTCTCTATATCTCTATATCTATCTAGCTCTCTATATCTCTATATCTATCTAGCTCTCTATATCTATCTAGCTCTCTATATCTCTATATCTATCTAGCTCTCTATATCTATCTAGCTCTCTATATCTATCTAGCTCTCTATATCTATCTAGCTCTCTATATCTCTCTATATCTATCTAGCTCTCTCTATCAATCTAGCTCTATCTATCTATCTAGCTCTCTATATCTTTCTAGCTCTCTATATCTATCTAGCTCTCTATATCTTTCTAGCTCTCTATATCTATCTAGCTCTCTATATCTATCTAGCTCTCTATATCTATCTAGCTCTCTATATCTATCTAGCTCTCTATATCTATATCTATCTAGCTCTCTATATCTCTCTAGCTCTCTATATCTCTCTAGCTCTCTATATCTCTCTAGCTCTCTATATCTATCTAGCTCTCTATATCTCTCTAGCTCTCTATATCTCTCTATATCTCTCTATATCTTTCTAGCTCTCTATATCTATCTAGCTCTCTATATCTATCTAGCTCTCTATATCTATCTAGCTCTCTATATCTCTCTAGCTCTCTATATCTCTCTATATCTATCTAGCTCTCTATATCTATCTAGCTCTCTATATCTATCTAGCTCTCTATATCTCTATATCTATCTAGCTCTCTATATCTCTATATCTATCCAGCTCTCTATATCTATCTAGCTCTCTATATCTATCTAGCTCTCTATATCTCTCTAGCTCTCTATATCTCTCTAGCTCTCTATATCTCTCTAGCTCTCTATATCTATCTAGCTCTCTATATCTCTCTATATCTTTCTAGCTCTCTATATCTATCTAGCTCTCTATATCTATCTAGCTCTCTATATCTCTCTAGCTCTCTATATCTATCTAGCTCTCTATATCTATCTAGCTCTCTATATCTCTCTATATCTTTCTAGCTCTCTATATCTATCTAGCTCTCTATATCTATCTAGCTCTCTATATCTATCTAGCTCTCTATATCTCTCTATATCTATCTAGCTCTCTATATCTCTCTAGATCTCTCTAGCTCTCTATATCTCTCTATATCTTTCTAGCTCTCTATATCTATCTAGCTCTCTATATCTCTCTAGCTCTCTATATCTCTATATCTATCTAGCTCTCTATATCTATCTAGCTCTCTATATCTCTATATCTATCTAGCTCTCTATATCTATCTAGCTCTCTATATCTATCTAGCTCTCTATATCTATCTAGCTCTCTATATCTCTCTATATCTCTCTAGCTCTCTATATCTCTATATTTATCTAGCTCTCTATATCTATCTAGCTCTCTATATCTATCTAGCTCTCTATATCTATCTAGCTCTCTATATCTATCTAGCTCTCTATATCTATCTAGCTCTCTATGTCTCTCTAGCTCTCTATATCTCTCTAGCTCTCTATATCTCTCTATATCTTTCTAGCTCTCTATATCTCTCTAGCTCTCTATATCTCTCTAGCTCTCTATATCTATCTAGCTCTCTATATCTATCTAGCTCTCTATATCTCTATATCTATCTAGCTCTCTATATCTATCTAGCTCTCTATATCTCTATATCTATCTAGCTCTCTATATCTCTATATCTATCTAGCTCTCTATATCTATCTAGCTCTCTATATCTATCTATCTAGCTCTCTATATCTCTATATCTATCTAGCTCTCTATATCTATCTAGCTCTCTATATCTATCTAGCTCTCTATATCTATCTAGCTCTCGATATCTATCTAGCTCTCGATATCTATCTAGCTCTCTATATCTTTCTAGCTCTCTATATCTTTCTAGCTCTCTATATCTATCTAGCTCTCTATATCTCTCTAGCTCTCTATATCTCTCTATATCTATCTAGCTCTCTATATTTATCTAGCTCTCTATATCTATCTAGCTCTCTATATCTCTATATCTATCTAGCTCTCTATATCTCTATATCTATCCAGCTCTCTATATCTATCTAGCTCTCTATATCTCTCTAGCTCTCTATATCTCTCTAGCTCTCTATATCTCTCTAGCTCTCTATATCTCTCTAGCTCTCTATCTCTCTATATCTATCTAGCTCTCTATATCTCTCTATATCTTTCTAGCTCTCTATATCTATCTAGCTTTCTATATCTATCTAGCTCTCTATATCTCTCTATATCTTTCTAGCTCTCTATATCTATCTAGCTCTCTATATCTCTATAGCTCTCTATATCTCTCTAGATCTCTCTAGCTCTCTATATCTCTCTATATCTTTCTAGCTCTCTATATCTATCTAGCTCTCTATATCTCTCTAGCTCTCTATATCTCTAGATCTCTCTAGCTCTCTATATCTCTCTAGCTCTCTATATCTCTATATCTATCTAGCTCTCTATATCTATCTAGCTCTCTATATCTATCTAGCTCTCTATATCTCTCTAGCTCTCTATATCTCTCTAGCTCTCTATATCTATCTAGCTCTCTATATCTATCTAGCTCTCTATATCTCTCTAGCTCTCTATATCTCTCTAGCTCTCTATATCTCTCTATATCTTTCTAGCTCTCTATATCTCTCTAGCTCTCTATATCTCTCTAGCTCTCTATATCTCTCTAGCTCTCTATATCTCTCTAGCTCTCTATATCTATCTAGCTCTCTATATCTCTCTATATCTTTCTAGCTCTCTATATCTATCTAGCTCTCTATATCTATCTAGCTCTCTATATCTCTCTAGCTCTCTATATCTATCTAGCTCTCTATATCTCTCTAGCTCTCTATATCTCTCTAGCTCTCTATATCTATCTAGCTCTCTATATCTATCTAGCTCTCTATATCTCTCTAGCTCTCTATATCTCTCTAGCTCTCTATATCTCTCTATATCTTTCTAGCTCTCTATATCTCTCTAGCTCTCTATATCTCTCTAGCTCTCTATATCTCTCTAGCTCTCTATATCTCTCTAGCTCTCTATATCTATCTAGCTCTCTATATCTCTCTATATCTTTCTAGCTCTCTATATCTATCTAGCTCTCTATATCTATCTAGCTCTCTATATCTCTCTAGCTCTCTATATCTATCTAGCTCTCTATATCTATCTAGCTCTCTATATCTCTCTATATCTTTCTAGCTCTCTATATCTATCTAGCTCTCTATATCTATCTAGCTCTCTATATCTATCTAGCTCTCTATATCTCTCTATATCTATCTAGCTCTCTATATCTCTCTAGATCTCTCTAGCTCTCTATATCTCTCTATATCTTTCTAGCTCTCTATATCTATCTAGCTCTCTATATCTCTCTAGCTCTCTATATCTCTATATCTATCTAGCTCTCTATATCTATCTAGCTCTCTATATCTCTATATCTATCTAGCTCTCTATATCTATCTAGCTCTCTATATCTATCTAGCTCTCTATATCTATCTAGCTCTCTATATCTCTCTATATCTCTCTAGCTCTCTATATCTCTATATTTATCTAGCTCTCTATATCTATCTAGCTCTCTATATCTATCTAGCTCTCTATATCTATCTAGCTCTCTATATCTATCTAGCTCTCTATGTCTCTCTAGCTCTCTATATCTCTCTAGCTCTCTATATCTCTCTATATCTTTCTAGCTCTCTATATCTCTCTAGCTCTCTATATCTCTCTAGCTCTCTATATCTATCTAGCTCTCTATATCTATCTAGCTCTCTATATCTCTATATCTATCTAGCTCTCTATATCTATCTAGCTCTCTATATCTCTATATCTATCTAGCTCTCTATATCTCTATATCTATCTAGCTCTCTATATCTATCTAGCTCTCTATATCTATCTATCTAGCTCTCTATATCTCTATATCTATCTAGCTCTCTATATCTATCTAGCTCTCTATATCTATCTAGCTCTCTATATCTATCTAGCTCTCGATATCTATCTAGCTCTCGATATCTATCTAGCTCTCTATATCTTTCTAGCTCTCTATATCTTTCTAGCTCTCTATATCTATCTAGCTCTCTATATCTCTCTAGCTCTCTATATCTCTCTATATCTATCTAGCTCTCTATATTTATCTAGCTCTCTATATCTATCTAGCTCTCTATATCTCTATATCTATCTAGCTCTCTATATCTCTATATCTATCCAGCTCTCTATATCTATCTAGCTCTCTATATCTCTCTAGCTCTCTATATCTCTCTAGCTCTCTATATCTCTCTAGCTCTCTATATCTCTCTAGCTCTCTATCTCTCTATATCTATCTAGCTCTCTATATCTCTCTATATCTTTCTAGCTCTCTATATCTATCTAGCTTTCTATATCTATCTAGCTCTCTATATCTCTCTATATCTTTCTAGCTCTCTATATCTATCTAGCTCTCTATATCTATCTAGCTCTCTATATCTCTATAGCTCTCTATATCTCTCTAGATCTCTCTAGCTCTCTATATCTCTCTATATCTTTCTAGCTCTCTATATCTATCTAGCTCTCTATATCTCTCTAGCTCTCTATATCTCTAGATCTCTCTAGCTCTCTATATCTCTCTAGCTCTCTATATCTCTATATCTATCTAGCTCTCTATATCTATCTAGCTCTCTATATCTATCTAGCTCTCTATATCTCTCTAGCTCTCTATATCTCTCTAGCTCTCTATATCTATCTAGCTCTCTATATCTATCTAGCTCTCTATATCTCTCTAGCTCTCTATATCTCTCTAGCTCTCTATATCTCTCTATATCTTTCTAGCTCTCTATATCTCTCTAGCTCTCTATATCTCTCTAGCTCTCTATATCTATCTAGCTCTCTATATCTATCTAGCTCTCTATATCTCTATATCTATCTAGCTCTCTATATCTATCTAGCTCTCTATATCTATCTAGCTCTCTATATCTATCTAGCTCTCTATATCTCTATATCTATCTAGCTCTCTATATCTCTATATCTATCTAGCTCTCTATATCTATCTAGCTCTCTATATCTATCTAGCTCTCGATATCTATCTAGCTCTCTATATCTATCTAGCTCTCTATATCTTTCTAGCTCTCTATATCTTTCTAGCTCTCTATATCTCTCTAGCTCTCTATATCTATCTAGCTCTCTATATCTATCTAGCTCTCTATATCTTTCTAGCTCTCTATATCTATCTAGCTCTCTATATCTTTCTAGCTCTCTATATCTCTATATCTATCTAGCTCTCTATATCTATCTAGCTCTCTATATCTCTATATCTATCTAGCTCTCTATATCTATCTAGCTCTCTATATCTCTATATCTATCTAGCTCTCTATATCTATCTAGCTCTCTATATCTCTATATCTATCTAGCTCTCTATATCTCTATATCTATCTAGCTCTCTATATCTATCTAGCTCTCTATATCTATCTAGCTCTCTATATCTATCTAGCTCTCTATATCTCTCTCTATCTATCTAGCTCTCTCTATCTATCTAGCTCTCTCTATCTACCTAGCTCTCTATATCTATCTAGCTCTCTATATATTTCTAGCTCTCTATATCTATCTAGCTCTCTATATCTCTATATCTATCTAGCTCTCTATATCTCTATATCTATCTAGCTCTCTATATCTATCTAGCTCTCGATATCTATCTAGCTCTCTATATCTATCTAGCTCTCTATATCTTTCTAGCTCTCTATATCTTTCTAGCTCTCTGTATCTCTCTAGCTCTCTATATCTCTCTAGCTCTCTATATCTCTCTAGCTCTCTATATCTTTCTAGCTCTCTATATCTCTCTATATCTCTCTATATCTTTCTAGCTCTCTATATCTATCTAGCTCTCTATATCTCTATATCTATCTAGCTCTCTATATCTCTATATCTATCTAGCTCTCTATATCTATCTAGCTCTCTATATCTCTCTAGCTCTCTATATCTCTCTAGCTCTCTATATCTTTCTAGCTCTCTATATCTATCTAGCTCTCTATATCTCTCTAGCTCTCTATATCTCTCTATATCTATCTAGCTCTCTATATCTATCTAGCTCTCTATATCTATCTAGCTCTCTATATCTATCTAGCTCTCTATATCTCTATATCTATCTAGCTCTCTATATCTCTATATCTATCTAGCTCTCTATATCTATCTAGCTCTCTATATCTCTCTAGCTCTCTATATCTCTCTAGCTCTCTATATCTCTCTATATCTTTCTAGCTCTCTATATCTATCTAGCTCTCTATATCTCTCTATATCTTTCTAGCTCTCTATATCTATCTAGATCTCTATATCTATCTAGCTCTCTATATCTATCTAGCTCTCTATATCTATCTAGCTCTCTATATCTCTCTATGTCTTTCTAGCTCTCTATATCTATCTAGCTCTCTATATCTATCTAGCTCTCTATATCTATCTAACTCTCTATATCTCTCTAGCTCTCTATATCTATCTAGCTCTCTATATCTCTCTATATCTTTCTAGCTCTCTATATCTATCTAGCTCTCTATATCTCTCTAGCTCTCTATATCTATCTAGCTCTCTATATCTATCTAGCTCTCTATATCTATCTAGCTCTCTATATCTATCTAGCTCTCTATATCTATCTAGCTCTCTATATCTCTATATTTATCTAGCTCTCTATATCTATCTAGCTCTCTATATCTCTATATCTATCTAGCTCTCTATATCTATCTAGCTCTCTATATCTCTATATCTATCTAGCTCTCTATATCTCTCTAGCTCTCTATATCTTTCTAGCTCTCTATATCTATCTAGCTCTCTATATCTATCTAGCTCTCTATATCTCTCTAGCTATATATATCTATCTAGCTCTCTATATCTATCTAGCTCTCTATATCTATCTAGCTCTCTATATCTATCTAGCTCTCTATATCTCTATATTTATCTAGCTCTCTATATCTATCTAGCTCTCTATATCTCTATATCTATCTAGCTCTCTATATCTATCTAGCTCTCTATATCTCTATATCTCTCTATATCTATCTAGCTCTCTATATCTATCTAGCTCTCTATATCTCTCTATATCTTTCTAGCTGTCTATATCTATCTAGCTCTCTATATCTATCTAGCTCTCTATATCTATCTAGATCTCTCTAGCTCTCTATATCTCTCTAGCTCTCTATATCTCTCTATATCTTTCTAGCTCTCTATATCTATCTAGCTCTCTATATCTCTCTAGCTCTCTATATCTCTATATCTATCTAGCTCTCTATATCTCTTTATCTATCTAGCTCTCTATATCTCTATATCTATCTAGCTCTCTATATCTATCTAGCTCTCTATATCTCTCTAGCTCTCTATATCTATCTAGCTCTCTATATCTCTATATCTCTCTAGCTCTCTATATCTCTCTAGCTCTCTATATCTATCTAGCTCTCTATATCTATCTAGCTCTCTATATCTCTATATCTATCTAGCTCTCTATATCTCTATATTTATCTAGCTCTCTATATCTATCTAGCTCTCTATATCTATCTAGCTCTCTATATCTCTATATCTATCTAGCTCTCTATATCTCTCTAGCTCTCTTTATCTCTCTAGCTCTCTATATCTCTCTAGCTCTCTATATCTATCTAGCTCTCTATATCTCTCTAGCTCTCTATATCTCTCTAGCTCTCTATATCTATCTAGCTCTCTATATCTCTCTAGCTCTCTATATCTATCTAGCTCTCTATATCTTTCTAGCTCTCTATATCTATCTAGCTCTCTATATCTCTCTAGCTCTCTATATCTCTCTAGCTCTCTATATCTATCTAGCTCTCTATATCTATCTAGCTCTCTATATCTATCTAGCTCTCTATATCTCTATATCTATCTAGCTCTCTATATCTATCTAGCTCTCTATATCTATCTAGTTCTCTATATCTATCTAGCTCTCTAGATCTCTCTAGCTATATATATAGATTACATTAGTATGCACAGCCTAAAGTGCAGATTGGCCGAGAGCCCGCACATGTGCCATCAGGACCGATCATCTGGATAATGAAAATCCCGGGTTTTGGTCCACTTTGAAGCAGATCGAAAGGGAAATAATATACTCTAAAGAGGAAAAAACCCAGGGATTGCACATTCAAACCTTGCCCGGGGGCATCCCGATTTGGGGTTCTCCCCATAAAGACGCAACCTCTCCCCGGTCACACGGCGCATGCGCTCGCACAATCATTGCCTTATGCAATACATACTAATGATCTGTTTGGCTGCCAATAGGGAGCGGCCACATCCCCGGTTTCCCTTTAGAAGGGGCTGGGCACATAAGCGCGCCTCAATCCAGATCAGCTAGGGATGCGGCTGCCGATGTTTACATCGCATTAGGGGCCAGGGCAACCCACGGGAGGGAGGTTTCACACTCCGATTTGGGATGCCCCAGAGGGAAGGTCTCGGATGCTTTTCGAATCCAGGGACGGCCACGTTTTGTTTTGTTCCGCTTTAAAGTGGGCCATAACTCACCGTAGTATCTATGAGACTCAAGGGCAGGTATACTCCCTCCCCTAGGGGCATCCCGAAACTGAGATGCCCCACTGTGTGAACCTTTGGCAGGTTTTAGTCCTCATCTCTGCAGCATCCGTTTGGGATGCCCTGTTGTGTGAACCCCGCCCCTGTGGATCACCCTAAAAACAACTCACCTTTCTGCCAGTCCCACAGCGCATGCACGGGCTCTCGTCCAATCAGAGCTGTATGCTGTGTATATTAATGCTGGAATACAGCTCTGATTAGAACAGAGGATGTGCATGGAACAATCGCATCCCCCGTCTCCCTGCGGCCCGCTCCTACCCCAGCCTATCGGGAGCACGCCTCAGCAGCAGGGAGGTCGGGGATGGAGCTGCGGCCTGTAAGCAAGCAGGTCATCACAAATCAGGATGCCCTCTGGGGCCGGTCAAATACCCCTGGGGCATCCCGGGTGGCCAAATTGATGGTTGTTCCTCTTTTTAATCTCTCTCGGTGGGAATGGTGCTGTGGAGCCCTGGTCCTGCCCCAGGTGTAACACATTTCTCCAACCCTCCAGGGGCAGATGAAAATACCCCTGGGGCATCCCAATTGCCCAAATTGGTTGTTCCTCTTTTTAATCTCTTGGTGCGAATGGTGCTGTGGAGCCCCGGAGCAGGTGCTCCATTCATAACCTAGTCTTGCCCCAGGGGCATCACATGTCTCCAACCCTCCAGGGGCAGATCCCAGTACCCCCTGGGGCATCCCGGGTGGCCAAATTGATGGTTGTTCCTCTTTTTAATCTCTCTCGGTGGGAATGGTGCTAGCGGCCCCAGAGCAGGTGCTCCATTCATAACCTGGTCCTGCCCCAGGGGCATCACGTCTCCAACCCTCCAGGGGCAGATCCAAGTACCCCTGGGGCTTCCCGATTGCCCAAACTAGTGGTTGTTCCTCTTTTTCATCTCTCTTGGTGGGAATGGTGCTGTGGAGCCCTGGTCCTGCCCCAGGGGTATCACATTTCTCCAACCCTCCAGAGGCAGATGAAAATACCCCTGGGGCATCCCAATTGCCCAAATTGGTTGTTCCTCTTTTTAATCTCTTGGTGCGAATGGTGCTGTGGAGCCCCGGAGCAGGTGCTCCATTCATAACCTAGTCTTGCCCCAGGGGCATCACATGTCTCCAACCCTCCAGGGGCAGATCCCAGTACCCCCTGGGGCATCCCGATTGGCCAAATTGATGGTTGTTTTTTTTAAATATTCTCTTGGTGGGAATAGTGGTGTGGAGCCCTGGAGCAGGTGCTCCATTGCACCATTGAAAACCGGGTCCTGCCCCAGGGGCATCACATATCCAACCCTCCAGGGGCCGATCCAAGTACCCCCGGGGCATCCCGATTGCCCATATTGGTGGCTGTTCCTCTTTTTAATCTCTCAAGGTTGGTATGGTGTTGGGGGCCCCTGAGCTGTGAAGCCCCGGGACAGGTGCTCCATTGATAACCTGGTCCTGCCCCAGGGGCAACACATGTCTTCAACCCTTCAGGGAATGATCCAATTACCCCCGGGGCATCCCGATTGCCCAAATTGGTGGCGATTTCTTCTTTTAATCTCCCTAGGTGTGAATGGTGCTGTGGAGCCCCCGGAGC
The DNA here is from genome assembly GCA_027917425.1 of Gastrophryne carolinensis. NCBI lineage: Eukaryota > Metazoa > Chordata > Amphibia > Anura > Microhylidae > Gastrophryne > Gastrophryne carolinensis. Next base: position 195,518,896 of record CM051243.1, read on the forward strand.
AGGTGCTCCATCGATAACTTGGTCCTGCCCCAGGGGCATCACATGTCTCCAACCCTCCAGGGGCAGATCCAAGTACCCCCAGAGGCATCCTGATTGCCCAAACTGGTGGTTGTTCTTTTTAACCTTTCTCGGTGGGAACTATGCTGTGTAGCCCCGGGGCAGGTGCGAAAAGGCGAGTATATGGGTGATTTTGGATGATACATACAGCAGGGCGTCCCAGGTAGGGATGCCCCCACCAAAGAGCAACATTTAAGAAAGCTAATTACTTGGGTGGTGTTCCTCTTTAAAGTTGACCAATCGCCGCAGAGACCTTCCCTGGAGTATATCGCTAACCACGATTGCAGGCCGCAGCATCAATGCAGCCTTTCAGATAGGCCAGGTGCGCGGGAGCATGCACTCCACAGGGAGCCCGGGGATGCGGTTGCCTCCGCTCTCTATGCTGACGCAGAGTCCTAAACAATGGCTTCATGCCGTGCACAGCTTAAAGCGCAGCACCCTGGCGAAGTGGAACCTAAACCACACAACGCGTCGGTGATTGCTGCGGGGTGGACGGGGCTTGACTGATTTTTACGGTGATGTATTAACTAGTGCTGCGGTTGCCCCGTGTTACTTAAACGGCAGACGCTTCCTTCGGCACTCTGCACTTTTACCCAGTTCGGGTTCTCTTTGGTCTTCCTATTATTATGCACATGCACTTAGCACCTTAATGCTCACTGTTTATTGCACTTTAATTTTACTACACTATTGTTGACTTCTTGCTGCTGTGCTTTATTTGCACCATCTCAACTTACCGGTACATATTTGTGCCTCCTGTGCACTACTCCGCACACTGCACTTTAAATTAAAATCAATTCCCGCACCAATATTCTCTCTGCGTTCTGCCGTTCATGCTGCATTTTGGGCACCACATGATATTGAACAATTTATTTGCAATAATTTGATTAGCCCCTCATCCCCTCCCCCACTCCGCTCAGTTATATGTTTTTTATCAATTGTCTTTTATGTAGGTCTTGTCTTTTAATGTAATGTATTGGATTCACAGGCATTGGCTAACAATTTAAGCAATAAAAAAACAATTCTGTGAGTACTCACCTGTAGAATTGTTTTTACCATGCATGGCACGGCCCGCTTCACGAAGTCATTACATCTGGAATTCCACCACAAGGTGGCGCAGTGCACTGCAGAAGAGTTGTGGCTCCTCCCGGCACCATATAAAAACAGGAATCACCATAGACTTATCCAGTGTTGACAAGCAGTTATTCAAGAAGCCGGGAGATAATAAAGGTAAAAAAGGTAACAACCCCCAACTAACTTGGAACAATCACAATAAAGAGGCAACCAAGAATAACGATAACAAGGGTGGGGTGAAGCAAGTCGTGCCATGCATGGTAAAAGCAATTCTACAGGTGAGTACTCACAGAATTGTCTTATTCCTATTGCATGGCACGGTCTGCTTCTAGAAGTCCTTACGTCTGGGACATCCAAAAGCAGTGTCCATAAGGTAGGGTGGGATCCCCAAAGAGTAACAGCAGGCAGTTCAAACCACTACCGCCTGAAGTACCTTGCAGCCATAAGCAGCATCAGCTGAGGCCTTAACATCAACCTTGTAAAACTTGGAAAAGGTATGAACAGAAGACCAAGTAGCGGCCTTACAAACTTGTTCAACAGAAGCCTGGTGCTGAAAAGCCCAAGACGCACCAATAGCACGAGTGGAATGATCAGTAACCCTAAAAGGAGGAACCTTACCCCTGGCAGAATAGGCCTGCTCCACCGCCTGACGGATCCACTTACTAATAGTAGATTGAGCCGGAGGCAAACCCTTCCTAGGTCCAGAAGTGAGAACAAAAAGAGCATCAGATTTCCTGGAAGACTCAGTAGCAACCAAATAAAACTTCAGAGCCCTGACCACATCCAGAGAATGCAGAGTCCGCTCCTTGGAATTAGCAGGATTAGGACACAATGAAGGCAAAACAATGTCCTGATTGAGATGAAAAGCAGACACAACCTTAGGCAAGAAATCCGGCTTAAGCCGAAACACCACCTCATCCTGATGCCTCTCAAAATAAGGAGGTTTGATGGAAAGCGCCGCCAGCTCAGAGACTCGCCTGACCGAAGTAATAGCCACCAAAAAGGCCACCTTAAGAGTCAGAACGAGCAAAGCAGCCCCACGGATAGGCTCAAAGGGAGGACCCTGCAGAGCAGACGACACCAGATTCAGGTCCCAGACTGGTAGCATAGGCTTACGTGGCGGACGCACATGAGTATCTCCCTGGAAAAAAGTCTTAACCAACCGGTGATTGGCAAAGGATCTTTGGAAAAAAATTGCCAGAGCTGACACCTGTCCCTTAAGGGAACTAAGTTGAAGGCCCGAATCCAAACCATGTTGTAGAAATTCCAGAATCCTGGGGATAGAAAACACCCGGCAAGGAAGAGACTTGGTCTCACACCAGGCAATGTAAGCATGCCAGATCCTGTAGTAGATAAAAGATGAGAACTTCTTCCTAGCCCTAATCATGGTATCAACAACAGAGGCAGGCAACCCCTTATCCATCAAGATGGAGTTTTCAGCAGCCAAGCCGTTAAAGCCAGCGTTTGTAAATTGGGATGGCACAGCTGTCCCTGAGTGAGAAGATCTGGATCCTTGGGCAAGACATACCGATCTACTGCCAACTGCACGACGTCTGCGAAACACACCCTCCTTGGCCAACAGGGGGCCACCAGAATGGCTGGTACCCCCTCCTGGGCTATCTTGCGCAGCACCCGGCCCAGCAGAGGGAATGGAGGGAACACATAGAGGAGCCGAAACTCCGTCCAAGGCATTGCTAGCGCATCCGTGGTGAAGGCCAGAGGGTCCTGTGACAGGGAGACAAACCTGGGAAGCTTGTGATTGTGACGGGACGCAAACAGGTCCACATCCAGCTGACCCCAGCGGTGACATAGGGAGTGAAAAATCTTGTTGCTGAGGGACCATTCCCCCAACCGAGACGTCCCCCTGCTCAGGGAGTCCGCCTCCTGGTTCTCCCCCCCCCCCCCCCAAGACAGTATCAGGGACACTTCCTTGAGGGCTCGCTTGCTCAGAGTCCCTCCCCGATGATTAATGTAGGCAACCGCCGCCTGGTTGAACAGCCCGACCCCGAAGGTGTGTGGTCAGCTGAGAAAGAACCAACCTGATCGCCCTCAATTCCAGGACATTGATGGGAGCATGGGCCTCCTGTGGGCCCCACCGCCCCCGGAACTGCAGAGACTTCCAAAAGCCCCCCCAACCAGTCAGACTGGCATCTGTGGTGACAGTCTCCCAGCACGGGGGCAGAAAGGTCCTGTCCACTAGAAGATTCCCAGAGTCCAGCCCCCACGAGCGAGACTGTCTGGCCAGGGGGGACAGAGCAAATTCCTGATCCAGGAACACAGGGTCCCGATTCCAAACTGACAAGAGGTGCAACTGAAGAGGTCTCATGTGAAACTGAGCAAAGGGGACCGCCTCGTAAAAAAGGACACCGTCAGACCCACTAACTGCATCCCTTGCTGGATGGAAGGATGGGGACACAAGAGCAGAGTCCATGCCTGCTTCTGAAGGCCCTCCACTTTCTGCTGAGGAAGGAACACCTTGACCTGAGAGGTATCCAGAGTCATGCCCAGAAAGGACCTCACCAACGACAGAGACAGTGAAGACTTGGGAAAGTTGATCACCCAGCCGAAGGACTCGAGAGTGGAGGTCACCACCTCGGCCTGATGAAGAGACTGAGCCACAATAAGAATGTCGTCCAGGTAAGGAATGATGCAAATGCCCCGATTCCGCAGCAGAGCCATCACACCCGCCAGCACCTTGGTGAACACCCGAGGGGCCGAGGTGATACCGAACGGTAAAGCCACAAACTGGTAATGCTGATCCTCTAGAGCGAACCTGAGAAATCTTTGATGACCTGGAAAGATTGGCACATGAAGATAGGCATCCTTGATGTCCAAGGAGGTCATGAAGTCGCCCGGGCGCAGGGTACTGACCGCCGAGCGTAGAGTCTCCATGCGAACGTGCTTGAACCTGACAAACTTGTTGAGACCCTTCAAGTCCAGGATGGGCCTCAGGGACCCGTCCTTTTTGGTGACCGTGAACAGATTAGAGTAGAACCCTCGACCCCGTTCCTGGTAAGGCACCAGGCAAATGACTCTTGACTCCAACAGACGTTGAACAGCAAGGCGCAAACCCTGAGCTGACAAGGGGTTCTGAGACATCCGGGATCTTGTAACCGGAGGACACCACCTCCTGAATCCACCGGTCTGAGACGCGTAGCCTCCAGACGTGAGCAAAGAGCCAAAGCCGTCCCCCCACCCGGATGGGTGAGGGCGCCTCCTCATGCTTGGGGCTTGGGAGATGGTTTGGGCTTGGGGCCCCATGAGAGACCGGGACGACCACGTGGTCTGCCACGGCCCCAAGATTCCCTGCGGGTACCTGAGAAGAGGGAGCCACGACCTCCTCTGGGAGCACGAAAGGAGGGGATGGCAGAGGAGGGCCCCCGGAAAGGCCGAGGCTGCCTCCTACGTTGAGGCAGCCTACCATCCTTGGCTAAAACATCCAGACGCTCACCAAAGAGCCGCAGCCCCGTAAAGCGGAGCCCAGTGAGAGCCTTCTTAGCGGCAGTATCAGCTGCCCACTGATGCAGCCAAACAGAGCGGCGCATAGCCACCAAAAGGGCAGAGGCCCTACCGCCCAGCCTCACAGCATCATCCATGGCAGTAAGGACAAAGACAACAAAATCAGAGCAAAGCAAGAGGGCCCTATAATCCTCCCTCCTCCTACCAGCCATAGCGCCATCAAGGAGACGCTTGAGCTGTTTCTTAAGGGCAATAGCTGTAATGGCAACGGCGCAGACCGGACGCAGCCCAGCTCCCACACATGTAAAAGCATGGAAGGCCAACTAATCCATGCGCCGATCCTCGCTGTCCCGCAGTGTAGTAGTGTCAGGGGAAGGCATGACCGAGGTGTTAGACAGCCCTAGCACGGGAGCGTCCACCTCAGGGGGACACGACCATCGCTTGACCAGGTCAGCAGAAAAGGGATACCCCTTATCCAACCCTTTGGGCACCGCGGGCAATCTACTAGAACATTCCCACTCCTTGAGCACCATATTAGTGAAATGGCTCTGCTCAGGGAACTCCAGACGCTGTTTATCATGACGAAAGAGCTCACCCTGCTTCCTCTTAGCCACCTCAGGGGGGACAATGTGCAAGACTTCAAAAATGTGAGACAACAGGTTATCAGTGTCCTCAGGGAACCATGAATCCTCCCCAGACGCAGACCCAGGGTCACTGCCGTAACCCTCCTGCTGGTCCCCAGAGGAGTCAGAGTCCTGGAAGAGTTCCCCCTCCTACAAAATCCAACAAAATCATCAGGTCCCTCATCTTCCTCAGGAAAGAGGGACAGCACGGGAGCTAGGTGCCGCTTCTTGCCAGAGGCCTTACGTGGAACAGGCCTGGCAAGCTGCCTTTCAATGCTGGCCACACGCAGTGCCAGATCAGACTGTGACCCCCCGCTAGTATAGTAGGGGGTAGGCGATGCCGAAGGGAGTGCAGAACTGGGAAGCGAAGCGGGTAGCCCAGCCTGGGCAGCAACAAAACCCTGGGTTCACGGCACACACACCCGCGGCACTGTTACTCACAGGGGATGCCCCGCACATGGCACACAGCTGGGATTTCCCTGAAGGACCCCCAAGCACGCTATCCCCAGAAGCCTCCATATGGTGATTAACACAGGCGCAATAGGCCAGCACAGGGTAAGGGCTAATAAAAGCCACCCGGGATGCCCCCCCAAGGGATGCCCCCAGAAGCCAGTAAGGGAAGATGAGGGAGGGTAAGGGGTAGGACCGGGAGAAACCACAACCCACAGTTGTCCCGCCTGAAAGACAAAGACACATAAGCATCCTGCAGCACATGCCCCAAGGAAACAAAAAAAAACCCCAACGGGACTCACGGACCAAGTAGGGCAAAGGCACCAGCCTCCAGACCACAGAATGAAGCAACAACAGACAGAATCATCGCCACAGCCCCGGGATGAAGAAGGGCCCCAGACGTGCAGCAGAAGCAAAATGGCGCCGGCAGAGGAACCTTGAGGGGGGGCCGCGGGAGGACGACGCGATACGCGTCATCCTCCGCCCCCCCCCCGAAGAGCGTGACCGTGCCGGCGTCATCACACAGTAGAAAAAACGTCTCACAGTTATAGTGCTGCCCTCCGCGGAGTGTAGTACAAAGCGGCGACGGTGGTGAAAACAGTTAAAAAGTTTAAAAATAGCAAACACCCGCCCCCCCCTCTCCCCCGAGCACACGATGGGGAGGGGAAGAGGAAAGCGAGCAGGCAGCGGCGAGAGCCCAGGCCAGGAATCGGGGGGACCCCAAAACACCAGTACAAGTACACAGTCCCCAAAACACTCCTCCCCCTCAGAAGCCAGGACAGGAACTCGGCATCCCTAGTAGGCTCACCATAAAGCCTATGGCCGGCTCCCCTTTGTGGTACAGGGTCTGCGGCTTGGAGCAGCGCTCCCCGATCACCTGACCCTAGCGCTCCTCTACCCTCACCCGATCCATCAGCCGAGGCTGGGAGGCACAGAGGGTCCAGAAGCTGGTGGAAATAGACATGCAGGGCCGCAGGCTTGGTTGCCCCGCTCACCTGCGCAATTATAAGAGACATCTTCTATCTTCGCAGAATCATTGCAAACACTGGGGAGGTCTATTGGTGATCCTGGTTTTATATGGGGCCGGGAGGAGCCACAACTCTTCTGCAGTGCCACTGCGCCACCTTGTGGCGGAATAACCCAGATGTAAGGACTTCATGAAGCAGGCTGTGCCATGCAATAGGAAAATGTTTGTTTTAACAGGCAAGTGTGTGCGGCCATATATCTGGGATACACAATGCGACAGCTCTAGCGTCCCATTGACAGAGTAGTAGTCAGTAATTTTATCCCAGGGCCTGCACCCTACAGGCTGTGCATATCCGCCTTTCTACAGTATAAAGCGCAGCTCGGACGAGGGCCCGCGTGTGCGCCAAGGAACAGAGGAGAGGAGAATGGAGATGGCGATCTGAGGGGTATCATGCAGTGGGGGATCCCAAATTCGGACCGATCACCTGGATAATGAAAATCCTGGTCCAATTTAAACTGGACCAAAATCCTTCTGGGTCTATCCCCTCCCCACAGGGCATCCAAAATCTGGGTGTGAAACCCCCCAGGTCGCCCCATACACTTACCTGAATTCCGGTCCAACGCTGCATGTGCGGCCTGTGGCTGCATCCCCACTATCCCTCTAGCAGGGCGATCCCTCTGTTAGAGGGAAGAGCGAGACGCGGCCACCAGCGCGCTCGGAGACGCTGAGCTAAGATGTATCTTAGACGTCCATAGCTCAGTGGCTCCGAGCGCGCCGATTGGAAGAGGGGTCGAGCTTGCGCCTTAGAACCGCGGTGAGGTGAGTTTATTCGGGAGATCTGGGGGTTTCACATAGCGAGGCACCCGGGGGAGTGGACCAAAACCCAGCATGGTCAAAATCCTGGGTTTTGGTGCACTTTAAAGCAGATTGAAAGGGAGATAATATACTCAAAAGTGGAAAACAACCCGGGGTTTGCACATTCCTGGGACCTGACCCTTGCCCGGGGGCATCCCAATTTGGGATTTTCAGCCATGTGGAACCCCCCATAAAGACGTACCTGTCCCCGGTTACCCGGCACATACGCAGGCTCTCGCACAATCAATGCCTTATACCCAGCATGCTAATGATTGGCATAGCGCTGTTTAGATGCAGGTGGTGAACTTGAGCTTTTCTTGCCAAATTGGTGGTCATTCCTCTTTAAAGTGGACCAACACCCTAAAGCGATCGGCAGATCGATTCCTTCCCCCGGTGCCTCCAAAATCGGATGCCTCCCGTTCACTTCCCGTGCTTCCAGGTCCAATGTCGCAATGGGCTGCATCCCCGCTATCTCTCTAGCAGAGCGCATGCCCGCGCCAGACACTTGAGATTGGTCGGCGCGGGCACGCTCCCTGTCAAAGGGAAGCGGGCGTCAGCGTGCTCGCCTTAGATGCAGGCTTATATACAATGAAAAACGCACGGCACACTGCGAAGACTGCGGTACCTAAACCACGCAACGCGTCGGTGATTGGTGGACCTTCTGGTGATGCATTAATCATTATTGTGGTTGCCCCGTGTTACCTTAACGGCAAACGCTTTCTTTTGCGCTCAGCGCTTTTATCTAGTCCGGGTCCTCCTGGGCTTTCGTTATCTTTCTGCGCATGCATTTTTAATGTTCACTGTTATTGCGCTAAATTTAACTGCAGTAAATTTGATCTCCAGTTGCCTTTCTTAGCTGCACTTTATCTCCACATACCTTCATGGCTTTTGTGCAGCATTTAGCACATTGCACTTTATACTCAGTAACATTCCTTGCGTTTTAGCGTTCATGTCGCACTCTGCGTACCATAGGACATTGATTCAATCATTTGTAACATTTAGATGAGCCCCTCGCTTTCCTTCTTCCGCTTTCAGGTCATTGTTACATGTTTATTTATCAATTGTCTTTTATGTAGGTTCTGTTTTGTAATGTATTTATTTATCTTGCATTAGGCAATTAAGGGCCTTATTCATGAAGGGATAGCGCCAGGTAGCGTCTGTACAGCGCCAGGTAGCGCCAGGTAAACGCCGGACGCGGCAATTGCACATTTATGAAGCCGAATATGGTGAGCGACTAGAACAACGCCATGTAGCGTCCGATTCATCATTATCCCAGGCTAAGCGTACAGCGCCGCGTCTTACCTGTCGCTACCTGGCGTCTCCCATACATTTCTATAGACGATCCTTAAATCTCTTTCCTGATCCTTTTTTTTTTTCTTAAAAAAAAAAAAAACTCAAATATTTCTGACATTTATCCTGGCCTAGAAATTAATAATTTGTATTAATAATATTTTTATGCAGAATTGTCCTGACATGTCTGGTATTAACGTGTTACAATGTAATAACAACGTCATTCCATGTGTTTTCGCTTTGTTACTGGTGGATACATGTTCAGAAACAGACATTAATCACACAGCGTCTGGCGCTATGGGCTACAATTACTTGATTTTGAGCGCCGGTGATGTTTGAGGCTTTATTTTTTTTGATGAATGTGGTGCGAGTTGGTCGCACTGAGCTGGCGCTACCGTTCGCTCCCATACAGCGTAGTACTGCGACTCACACATCATATTCATCAATGCCGGCCAGCGACTGAGGCGCTCTGAAACAAGGATCCATGGCCGAGCACAACGACTACTAGCGGTCGCTCTGAGCGCCGCTATACAGGCGCTCATCTGTCGCTACCTGGCCGATGCAAATACCCCCTGGGGCATCCCGATTGGCCAAATTGGTGGTTGATCCTCTTTTTAACCTCGAGGTGGAAATGGTGCTGGGGGGCCCCTGAGCTGTAGCGCCCTGGAGCTGGTGCTCCATTGATAATCTGGTCCTGACCGAGGGGCATCACATGTCTCCAACCCTGCAGGGGCAGATCCAAGTACCCCCTGGGGCATCCCGATTGCTCAAATTGGTGGTGGTTCCTCTTTTGGTGGTAATGGTGCTGGGGGCCCTCTGGGCTGTGGAGGCCTAGAGCAGGTGCTCTATTGCCCCAGTGATAATCTGGTCCTGCCCCAGGGGCATCACATGTCTCCAACCCTTCAGGGGATGATCCAATTACCCCTGGGGCATCCTGATTGGCCAAATTGGTGGTGGTTCCTCTTTTGGTGGGAATGGTGCTGGGGGCCCTCTGGGCTGTGGAGGCCCAGAGCAGGTGCTCTATTGCCCCAGTGATAATCTGGTCCTGCCCCAGGGGCATCACATGTCTCCAACCCTTCAGGGGATGATTGACCCCCCTGGGGCATCCTGATTGGTGGTGGTTCCTCTTTTGGTGGGAATGGTGCTGGGGGGCCCCCTGAGCTGTGGAGGCCCGGAGCAGGTGCTCTATTGCCCCAGTGATAATCTGGTCCTGCCCCAGGGGCATCACATGTCTCCAACCCTTCAGGGGATGATCCAATTACCCCTGGGGCATCCTGATTGGCCAAATTGGTGGTGGTTCCTCTTTTGGTGGGAATGGTGCTGGGGGCCCTCTGGGCTGTGGAGGCCCAGAGCAGGTGCTCTATTGCCCCAGTGATAATCTGGTCCTGCCCCAGGGGCATCACATGTCTCCAACCCTTCAGGGGATGATCGACCCCCCTGGGGCATCCTGATTGGCGGTTGTTCCTCTTTTGGTGGGAATGGTGCTGGGGGGCCCCCTGAGCTGTGGAGGCCCAGAGCAGGTGCTCCATTGCTAATCTGGCCCTGGTTGGATTTTGGGCAGGGGCCCGGGGGGGGCGACTCCATCTTCCATCTTTTCACCTTTAATCTGAATAATTCGCATTTTCTTCAAACAGCCAATATTTTTTTGTTTTTTTTATACATTTTTAATAAAACGTCCAATCACGCGTCTCCAACCCGAGATTTAAATATGACGCTTTTTAATATTGTTTGCGGCGAGATCTTTTTTTTTTTTTCTTCCCTCAATAGAAAATAATACTTGCAGAGCATTATACAAGATGGTCGCAACTCGATTCGTCGCCGAGCCGGATACACCGCCCCGCGCTCCCGCGCTCAGCCCCAGAAAAGAAAAAATGGAGGAGGAGCGAGGCCGGGTTTCCGCTGCGCAACGATCGGCCGCTTTAACTGGCGGGAAAGAGAATTAAGCAGGAATGGATCACACCGCTAAGCAATACAGGGATAGGAATGGCCACGCCCCCTCCCCTCCCCCACCCGGGAGGGAGGGACTCGCGGCTGGCAGAGGCGGGGCCAGCAAAGCTTTGGTTCTCTACAAACTACCCCCTTGGCTCCTCCCCCCCAAGAAGAGCTCACACTCAAGGCTTCTTTTGTCACACAGGCCCATGGGGTGGGGGAGGGGCTTGCCGTAAGCAACATTCCAAAAAGGCCCACTCCCTCCCTACCCTCAGAGGAAGTCCGTTTGGTTAGCCCCGCCCCCAGGAGGGTGGTATTAGGTCCGGGGAAGCCGACACATCTCGCAGTGGTCTGTACCGGCCTGGTTCACGAAGGTGCAGTGCGGACAGGACCACATGGAGGAGGAGGAGGCCGCGTGCGCAGGTCCCCCCATGGCTCCAAAGTCCTGAAGCTCTGATGGTTGTACTCCGACTGTACCTGTGAGGGTGGAGAAGGGACAGGTGAGCGAGCAAGCGAGGATACAGGACAGGTGAGCGAGCAAGCGAGGATACAGGACAGGTGAGCGAGCAAGCGAGGATACAGGACAGGTGAGCGAGCAAGCGAGGATACAGGACAGGTGAGCGAGCAAGCCAGGATACAGGACAGGCGAGCGAGCAAGCGAGGATACAGGACAGGTGAGCGAGCAAGCCAGGATACAGGACAGGTGAGCGAGCAAGCGAGGACACAGGACAGGTGAGCGAGCAAGCGAAGATACAGGACAGGTGAGCGAGAAAGCGAGGATACAGGACAGGCGAGCGAGCATGCGAGGATACAGGACAGGTGAGCGAGCAAGCGAGGATACAGGACAGGTGAGCGAGCAAGCCAGGATACAGGACAGGCGAGCGAGCAAGCGAGGATACAGGACAGGTGAGCGAGCAAGCCAGGATACAGGACAGGTGAGCGAGCAAGCGAGGACACAGGACAGGTGAGCGAGCAAGCGAAGATACAGGACAGGTGAGCGAGAAAGCGAGGATACAGGACAGGCGAGCGAGCATGCGAGGATACAGGACAGGTGAGCGAGCAAGCGAGGACACAGGACAGGTGAGCGAGCAAGCGAGGATACAGGACAGGTGAGCGAGAAAGCGAGGATACAGGACAGGTGAGCGAGCAAGCGAAGATACAGGACAGGTGAGCGAGCAAGCGAGGACACAGGACAGGTGAGCGAGAAAGCGAGGATACAGGACAGGTGAGCGAGCAAGGATACAGGACAGGCGAGCGAGCATGCGAGGATACAGGACAGGTGAGCGAGCAAGCCAGGATACAGGACAGGTGAGCGAGCAAGCGAGGACACAGGACAGGTGAGCGAGCAAGCGAAGATACAGGACAGGTGAGCGAGAAAGCGAGGATACAGGACAGGCGAGCGAGCATGCGAGGATACAGGACAGGTGAGCGAGCAAGCGAGGATACAGGACAGGTGAGCGAGCAAGCGAGGATACAGGACAGGTGAGCGAGCAAGCGAGGGTACAGGACAGGTGAGATAGCGAGGATACAGGACAGGTGAGCGAGCAAGCGAGGACACAGGACAGGTGAGCGAGCAAGCCAGGATACAGGACAGGTGAGCGAGCAAGCGAGGACACAGGACAGGTGAGCGAGCAAGCGAGGGTACAGGACAGGTGAGATAGCGAGGATACAGGACAGGTGAGTGAGCAAGCGAGGACACAGGACAGGTGAGCGAGCAAGCGAGGATACAGGACAGGTGAGCAAGCAAGCCAGGATACAGGACAGGTAAGCAAGCCAGGATACAGGACAGATGAGATAGCGAGCATACACGATGGAGAAAGGACAGGTGAGAGAAACACGATGGACAGGTGAGTGAAGATGGAGAAAGGACAGGTGAGCGAGGACCAGGCACATTAGTGATGTCACAATTAAAGGGGAACTTACTGCACAGCTGCTCGATGGTGGCCCACTGCTCGGACTTCTTCCAGGTCTGGGCCAGCTCTTCATTCCGGGTCCTCACCGCGTCCAGCAGCAAACTAATGCTGTCCTGAAACAAGACACGTGTTACTTTAAAGAGAAACCCCGGCCCAGACCCAAACAAGGACCTAAATACAACGATGGACCCAAATAATCAGGGTGCCGCTTTAATGGCAGAATACAAAAATGCAATTCTGTGAGACTCACCTGTAGAATTGGTTTTGATTCCTATCCATTCCAGGCCGTCCCTTCTTCATTACCTCTGGGTCTTCTCCGCCCGAAGGGGCGTAGACTGCAAGATCAAAGATGTGGCTCCTCCCGGCCCCCTATAAATAGCAGCTGCCTCTTAACCAAGCCCAGTAATTAAAAAGCAGTAACTCAATAACAAGAGGCAGGCCAGGAGGCCCGAACATAGGAGACCATGTTACTTCACATAGCCTCCGCTTGTATTCTCTCGAACCTATAATCCTAAATTTGTTTAACAAGTGTCCTATGAACAAGTAATGGATCAATCACCATAAAAAAGGCATCCAGGACAATAATAAACCTCAAGAGGGCGGGTTGGACGGCCTGGAATGGATCGGAAGCAAAACCAATTCTACAGGGGAGTCTCACAGAATTGCGTTTTTCCTTCCAATCCATTCCAGGCCGTCCCTTCTTCATTACCTCTGGGACATCCAAAAGCAGTGTCCAATATGGGCGGGATCCCCAAAGCGGAACAGCAGGTAGTTCATCTCACTACCACCTGAAGCACCTTTCGGTCAAAAAACGCGTCAGCTGAGGCCCTCACATCCACTTTGTAAAACTTGGTAAACGTATAAACTGAAGACCAAGTGGCAGCCTTACAAACCCGTTCCACCTAGGCCTGATGCTGAAAGGCCCAGGAAGCACCAATGGCCCTAGTAGAATGAGCTGTGATCCGAAAACGGGGTTCTTGGCAGAATAGGCTCGTACCACTGCCTGTCTAATCCACTTACTGCGTGTGGACTTGGCTGGTGGAAATCCCTTTCTAGAGCCTTCCGGTAAGACAAAAAGCAAATCCGATTTCCGGAAGGATTCAGTCGCAGCCAGGTAATATTTTATGGCTCTAACCACATCCAAGGCATGAAGAGTCCTTTCTTTAGGATTAGCCGGTGCTGGACACAAGGAAGGTAAGACGACCTCCTCATTAAGGTGAAAATGAGAAACGACCTTAGGCAAAAAATCAGGCTCAAAACGAAAAACCACCTTGTCCCTGTGCATTTCAAAATAAGGTGGTTTCATACATAACGCGGCCAATTCTGATACTCGACGCACAGAGGTGATCGCCACTTTGAGCGTCAGCATAGTCAATGTAGCATCATACAAAGGCTCGAAGGGGGCACCCTGGAGAGCAGATAACACTAGATTCAGGTCCCACACCAGTAAAACTGGTTTGCGCGGTGGACGAACATGAATGACCCCCTGAAAAAATGTTCTGATCAATCTATGATTGGCAATAGACTTCTGGAAAAAAATGGGTCGGGACGAGACGTGACCCTTGAGGGTGCTCAACTGGAGGCCCAAGTCTAGACCATATTGCAGAAACTCTAGAATACTAGAAACAATATATCTCTGGCAAGGAAGGTTCCTGGCCTCACACCAAGCAATATAGGCCCGCCAAACTCTGAAGTATATCATGGAAGAAGACTTCTTCCGTGCCTGAATCATTGTGTGAATAACCGTGGCTGATAAACCCTTTTCCGTCAGGATGGAGGTTTCAACAGCCAGGCAGTCAAAGCCAGCGTCTGTAAATTTGGGTGCCGAAGCGACCCCTGTGTGAGAAGCTCCGGATCGTCGGCAGTGATCTGTGATCAGTCATCCTTACTATGTCCGCAAACCAATTTCTCCTTGGCCAACGAGGAGCCACCAGGATGGTTGGTACCCCCTCCTGGACTATCTTGCGTAGTACTCTGTCCAGGAGCGGAAACGGAGGAAAAGCATACAGAAGATTGAACCCTGTCCAGGGAATCGCCAGGGCGTCTGTTGCTATGGCCAGAGGGTCTCTTGAGAGAGATACGAACCTTGGAAGTTTGTGAAAGATCCACGTCCGGTTGACCCCAGCGGAGGCACAGAGCTTGAAAGGCCTTCCTGCTGAGAGACCATTCCCCCAGACGTAAGGACCTCCTGCTCAGGGAGTCTGCCTCCTGGTTCTCCACCCCCGGGGATGTAAACCGCCGAGATGCAGGGAACATTCTCCTCTGCCCAACACAGAATCCGGCTTAGCTCCTTGAGGGATCTCTTGCTCCAAGTACCTCCCTGGTAGTTGATGTAGGCTACAGCCATCCGATTGTCCGAGCGGAATTGAACCGCATGGCCCCTTAAATTGGGGGTCAGATGTAGGAGAACAAACCAAATTGCTCTCAGTTCCAAGAGATTGATGGGCAACCGGTTCTCTCTCGGACTCCACTGACCCTGGATCTTTCGGGTCTGCCAAATGCCTCCCCAGCCTGTAAGACTGGCGTCCGTGGTAACTATCTCCCAATGGAGAGTCCGAAAGGACTTGCCTACCAGCAGATGCCAAGGATCCAACCACCACAAGAGGGATTGCCTGGCCGGGGGGGGGGGGGGGGGGGGACAGCACAAATCCTTGGTCAAGGGATTTTGGCTGGCTAGTAGGTTCAGCTGAAGAGGCATCATGTGTTTGAGCAAAGGGCACTGCTTCGAAGCAAGCCACCATTAGGCCCACCAATCTCATCCCTAGGCGCACCTATGGATGTTGACAAGCCAAGAAGGCCTGTACCTGCGCCTGGAGACACAAGACCTCCTGCTGTGGCAGAAAGACCTAGACTTGAACAGTGTCTAGGGTCAACCCCAGGAAGGATCTCCCCGTTTACGGAGTGATATGCGACTTGGGGTAGTTGATCACCCAACCGAAAGCTTCCAGCATGGTCCAGGTGGCGCTCTCGGCCCCCTGAAAGGACAGCGCCCATATCAGAAGGTCGTCCAAATAGGCTAATACACGAATACCCTGACCCCTCAGGATAGCCATGTGGCCCGCCAGCACCTTGGTGAACACCCTGGGAGCTGAGGATATGCCGAAGGGGAGTGCTACAAACTGGAAATGCTGACTCTCCAATGCAAACCTAAAAAACTTCTGATGTTCCGGAAAAATAGGGATGTGTAGATACGCGTCCCTGATGTCCACCGTAGTCATAAAGTCGCTGGGTCGAAGCAACCTCACCGCCGACCGCAATGTTTCCATGTGGAAATGTCTGACCCTTATGAACTTGTTAAGGACCTTTAGGTCCAAGATCGGCAGCACCGATCCGTCCTTCTTGGGAACCGTGAATAGGTTGGATTAAAACCCTGCCCCTGCTTCTGCTGGGGCACATGACAAATCACCCCTATCCGCAGGAGGTTCCGAACAGCGGCTCTCAAAGCCTCCGCTTTTAGCAGGTTTCGGGATGCCCTTGACCATAAAAATCTTGTGGGTGGTCTGGCTGTCAGCTCGATCTTGTAACCTGACGACACCACCTCCTGAATCCAAAGATCCGAGTCGTGACGCCTCTAGATTGGAGCAAACAGCATTAGCCGTCCCCCCACCCGTACAGGTGAGGGCGCCCCCTCATGCCTGAGTATGTTTGGCTGGAGGTGCTTAGCTCCCCAGGCGGGATTCGGCCGGCCGCGGGACCTCCCTCTGCCCCAAGAATCTCTGCGGGCCCCGGAAAAAGGAAGAACCTCTTCCCCCCCGAAAGGACCGGTAAGAAGAGGAGTGCCGAAAGGGCCAAGTAGGTTTCCTTCTTTGAGGGAGCTTACCATCCTTGACCAAAAGGTCCAGCTGCTCCCCGAAAAGCCGACCCCCCCACAAAGGGTAAATTTGCGAGGGACTTTTTGGCGGCCGCATCGGCCGACCACTGCTTCGACCACAGCGAACAGCGTAATGCTACAAGCTATGCCGAAGTCTTGGCACCGAGCCTGACCACATCATCCATGGCAGTAACAACAAAGCCGATGAAATCCAAACAGGCTCGGAGTTCCTTGGAATCCTGCACCCGTTTGCAAGACTTAGCCATAGCCACAAGCTGCTTAACCTTTTTCCTTGTGGCTAGGGAAACAATTGCTGTGGCGCATGCAGGGCGTAAGAGGGAACCCACCAAGGTAAAAGCATGGCAAGCAAACAGATCCATGCGTTTGTCTAAGGAAGCATTGTCAGGTGACGGCATAATAGTGGTGTTGGACAGACCTGAAACCGGAGGGTCCACCTCGGGAGGATGCGACCATAACTTAATAAACTCGGCTCTTTGCAGTTCCACTGCAAGAAGTAAACTGGGTGTGGTTAAGAAGCAGCTGCAATTTTTAGGGGGCCGGGAGGAGCCACATCTTTGATCTTGCAGTCCACGCCCCTTCGGGCGGAGAAGACCCAGAGGTAATGAAGAAGGGACGGCCTGGAATGGATTGGAAGGAAAATGTCATAGGCCAGTGTAGGTGGGAGACCTGCGTTTATGGCATCCATACCATAAACTAGAAGGAGGACCTGTAATTGGCATACCTATCTAGCAAGTCCAGTTGCCTCGACTTATATATACATATATACCATTGCCTGGGTAAATTAGACATTTTATCTGGCATACCTATTCCAGCTGATCCAGTTGCCTTGACATATTACTATTCATATACCATGACCTGGTCGAAGGAGGGCCTTCGCATCAAACATTGCCCCATGTTCTGCCCAGCAGGGTATAGAATCATTATAATTCATTTCTGCCCTGTCATCGTATCATTAGTGAGGTTATAGCACCATCTAGTGGTGTTAAGTTGTTTAACATGTTCTTCCGAGTTAAAAGTATTATGGGAGATTGCAATGCATTCTGGGAGGAAGAAGTGGGCTGTCTTTATCCTCCAGACACAGAGCTTCCATGATATTTCTCTCATCTAAAACTCCACCATCTGTGTAACAGTATATCTGTTTTACCACAAACACACACAACCTGTTTCGCCATCACATAATAAACCTGTTAAACTGCAGACAACAGGCCTCTTATTTGGAAGACAGGAATGGTTTATGCTGAATGTTGGATTACACACTGTATGAACGTGTAAGAAGACAGAACAGTAAAACAGATGCTAATTACCAGCGATAGTGGATCTGACTACACGGAGCCGCCATCGTCCACGCGGTCATGCGCAAAAGATTGCAGCGGCTGCCATACAGTCACTAGAAGCGAGAGTGCAGCCCACAGCAAGCACAGCACGATCCAATCCACGCCAAAGCCGGTTTTTACCTAGACTGTGTCTGCACAGAGACATCAAGCAGCCAGCAACAGGTACACCATGTCTACTAGCAAGGCATCAACATATGGGACAAGGTCACGAGCAAGCCGCTCTAGCAAGTCCTCCATAAAAGAAATGGCTGCTCTTGCCCGCGCAGAAGCTGAGGCCGCAAAAGTAAAGGCTTCCTTCGCTGAACAGGAGATGCAGCTAAAGCAAGAGACAGCGCGCCTGCAAGCTTCACTGGAAAAACTCGCAGCAGAGAAACAAGCAGCAGCCGCAATAGCCAAGGCAGCGTTCCTAGAAGCTGCAGAGTTTTTTGAATCTGAGAAACACAGCCAAGTACTCGGAGCAGACTTAGATCAACAGGATCCAGCACATCGCGTCTTAGAATTCGTTCACCAGCATCCCAAGACAGATGACAACTACGATCCTGTGTATCAGCCAGCTTATACAGAGCACCAAAGAGCCTACCTTGCATCACAGCACCTCGAGCAAGACAGTATGCGACAAAGAGATCCTGATCACAACTGCCACATTACAGAACGAAAGCTGCAACCTTCACTCCGACTTAAAGGGACACCCTTCGCGTCTGAACAGTATTATGCAGACTTCTCTATGCTAGAAACTCCTAAAAGGTATGGTGATACACCACGCACACAGCATAACAACAGCATACCAGGTATCACTGGCACTAACCAGGCTGCCATGGACTTTGCTAAGTTCTTTGCTAAACGGGAACTGGTTACCAAAGGACTTATAAAAAGTTCACCGATCACCCTGAGAACTACAGGTCATGGCGTGCCTCCTTCCAGAACGCTATAAGGGACTTAGATCTTTCCTGCAGTGAGGAGTTAGATCTCTTGGTAAAATGGCTCGGAAGTGAGTCTGCTGAACACGCCAGAAGAATCAGAGATATTAACATAAACTACCCGGGCAAAGGCCTAAAGATGGTGTGGGAAAGACTTGATGAATGTTATGGGTCAATAGAAGCTATAGAAAATGCTTTATATAAGAGAATTGAAAGTTCTCCCAAAATAATGGGTAGGAGTTACCAAAAGCTCAGGGAACTCAGTGACTTGCTAACAGAGGTACAGGTTGCTCAGGCAGAAGGTGATCTCCCAGGGCTAGAATTCCTGAACACTGCCAGAGGTGTTAATCCCATCGTTCAAAAACTCCCTTATAACCTACAGGAGAAGTGGATCACACATGGTTCTTGTTATAAACAGGTTCATAATGTACCTTTTCCCCCCTTTAGAGTGTTTGTAGACTTTGTTGCTCAACAGGCAAAGATCAGAAATGATCCCAGTTTTGACTTTACATTGTCATGTCCCACTGCCCCTGGTGTCAAGCCCCATAAAACACCAGTGGCAGTGCATAAGACTAACGTTGCCTCAACAGGTTCTCCTTACAGGTCATTTAGGTCTTCTCAAGAAGGAAACAAACCTGAAGACCTTACTAAGCAATGCCCCCTGCATAAGAAACCACACTCTCTACTGAAATGCAGAGCCTTCAGGGAGAAGTCTTTAGAGGACCGCAAGGAATTCCTCAAAGAGAACAACATCTGCTTCAAGTGCTGCACTACAACATCGCACTTCGCCAGGAACTGTAAGGTCAGTGTGACATGCACAGAATGTGGTAGCACAGGACACAACACGGCTTTACACCCCGGGCCACCCTCTCAGTTATCATCCCAAGCAGAGGAGCATGACAGAAAGCAGATAGACACGGACACAGACACCGCAGTAGTCACCTCTCAGTGTACAGAAATCTGTAAAGGACTCGCAGGAGGGAAGTCCTGCTCAAAAATCTGCTTTGTCAGAGTTTATCCAGCCGGTCAGCGAGATAAGGCGCTCAAGATGTATGCAATCTTAGATGATCAAAGCAATAGGTCTTTAGCTAAAGCCGCCTTCTTCGACACCTTCAACATCGTAGAGCCTAGTTCTCCCTACTCCTTACGGACATGTGCAGGTACCGTTGAGACGGCGGGGAGGAAGGCAACTGGGTACAAGGTAGAGTCCATAGATGGCAAGACCTGCTTGTCCTTACCAACTATACTGGAGTGCAACCACATTCCTGACAACCGGTCTGAGATACCAACACCAGAGGTAGCAGCATACCACCCCCATCTGAGGCGTATAGCTCACCTGATACCAGAACTGGACCCGGAAGCCCCAATACTCCTACTCCTTGGACGAGACATATTACGAGTTCACAAGGCTAGAGGACAGATTAACGGCCCTCAAAACGCTCCATACGCCCAGAGACTAGACCTAGGATGGGTCATCATAGGAGATGTCTGTCTAGGAGGAGCACACAAGCCGACCTCAGTCAACAGTATGCTCACCAACACACTTGAAAATGGGCGTCCTTCCCTATTTCAGCCGTGTCAGAGTAGTTTCCTGATAAAAGAATTGCCACATAGCGCTCCCATTCTTTGTCCTTACGTAGATCCTTCCTGTGAAGATCACGCCTGCGATGGTGAGCAAGGTCACTTAGGGTGCACAGTCTTCCACAGGGCAAGAGAAGATAACAAGGTCGCAATGTCCATAGAGGACAGGCTGTTCTTGGATATCATGGATCACGGAATAGAAAAAGACAAGTCAAAAAGCTGGATTGCACCTTTGCCATTTAAACCTCAGAGACGACGCTTACCTAACAACAAAGAACTTGTCTACAATCGATTTATCTCCCTCATACACAAACTTCAGAGGAACCCAGAGATGAAAGAACATTTCTTTACCTTCATGGAGAAAAAAGACCAGTGGATAGGATGGTCTCTCGAAGCTTTGTCCAGCCTTCAGGTGGCACGACCGTATGCTTCTGTGCCATCAACTGAGGTCAAGATGCAAAGACTATTTATCTTCTGTGATGCTTCAGTCAAGGCAATTGCAGCCGTAGCATACCTAAAGACCATAGATGTCAAAGAGCAATGCCATGTGGGTTTCGTTATGAGCCGGACCAAACTGTCGCCACTCCGTGAGCACACAATACCCAGACTAGAACTCTGCGCCGCCGTACTTGCAGTGGAGTTAGCTGAACTTATAACAACAGGACTTAATCTGGGAATCGAGGAAGTTGAGTTCTACACGGACAGCAAGGTAGTCCTAGGATACATTTGCAATGAAATGAGATGCTTCTACGTCTATGTCAGCAATCGGGTGCTAAGGATCAGGAGATCCACTAGTCCTAAACAGTGGCACTATGTGTCCACACATCATAATCCTGCAGACCACGCAACTAGATCTGTTGCAGCAAGCCACCTCAAGGACACTACATGGTTTAAAGGTCCTGCATTCCTGTACCGTGCAACGTCTTGCAACATCGAATCTGACTCGTTTGAATTGGTCGACCCAGATGTGGATGAAGAAATCCGACCTGAAGTATCTGTTCTAAATACAGCCATTACGGACCACCAACTCAAACCTCACTGTTTCGTCAGGTTCTCCACCTGGATGTCGCTTGTTCGTGCTATAGCCTGTCTAGTTCATATAGTTCAGTCTTACCAGTCATCATTACCCGTGGGTGAGAAGCCATGCAAAGGTTGGCATCACTGCAAACATGCATTTACCATTTCCAATATGGAAAAGTCCAAAGACATAATAGTTCGCACTATACAACATGAATGTTATGCTAAAGAAACTAACAAACCGAACATCAGACCTGGGGATGTCGTGCTCATAAAAGACAGCCAGTCACACCGGAATGAGTGGCCATTAGGCCTAATCACCAACACATTCCCAAGCAAGGGTGGGAACGTACGCAAGGCCGAGGTCAAAGTGTGGAAGCTTGGCGAATGCAAGTTCTTCCTCAGGCCAGTAGCGGAACTAGTTTTGTTGTTTTCACCTGAACAACCTAGTAGTGGCATCGGTTGACGCCAGACGGGGAGTGTTCTGCCCAGCAGGGTATAGAATCATTATAATTCATTTCTGCCCTGTCATCGTATCATTAGTGAGGTTATAGCACCATCTAGTGGTGTTAAGTTGTTTAACATGTTCTTCCGAGTTAAAAGTATTATGGGAGATTGCAATGCATTCTGGGAGGAAGAAGTGGGCTGTCTTTATCCTCCAGACACAGAGCTTCCATGATATTTCTCTCATCTAAAACTCCACCATCTGTGTAACAGCATATCTGTTTTACCACAAACACACACAACCTGTTTCGCCATCACATAATAAACCTGTTAAACTGCAGACAACAGGCCTCTTATTTGGAAGACAGGAATGGTTTATGCTGAATGTTGGATTACACACTGTATGAACGTGTAAGAAGACAGAACACCCCATCATGAGATATATGTGGGTGACTAGTAAAGACTTCGGTTGCCTTGATTTATTACTATAGATAGACCACGGCCTGGATGATAGAGAACCTTCACAGAGACGCATCAATTTTAATTCAATCCTATAAATTATGGACAAAAGCTCGGCCTGTCTGCCCCATCAGAGCCCCTATATAATATATCCAGGGAGGACAAGCAAAGCGTCCAGTTGCCTTGATTTAATAAGATCTATCAATGTCCCCTATATATAGATCTCAATGTCTCCATATATATAGATCTATCAATGTCTCTTATATATAGATCTATCAATGTCTCCTATATATAGATCTATCAATGTCTCTTATATAGATCTATCAATGTCTCCTATATATAGATCTATCAATGTCTCTTATATAGATCTATCAATGTCTCCTATATATAGATCTATCAATGTCTCCTATATATAGATCTATCAATGTCTCTTATATAGATCTATCAATGTCTCCTATATATAGATCTATCAATGTCTCTTATATATAGATCTATCAATGTCTCCTATATATAGATCTATCAATGTCTCTTATATATAGATCTATCAATGTCTCCTATATATAGATCTATCAATGTCTCTTATATATAGATCTATCAATGTCTCTTATATATAGATCTATCAAGGTCTCATATATAGATCTATCAATGTCTCCTATATATAGATCTATCAAGGTCTCATATATAGATCTATCAATGTCTCCTATATATAGATCTATCAATGTCTCCATATATATAGATCTATCAATGTCTCTTATATATAGATCTATCAATGTCTCCTATATATAGATCTATCAATGTCTCCCATATATAGATCTATCAATGTCTCCTATATATATAGATCTATCAATGTCTCCTATATATAGATCTATCAATGTCTCTTATATATAGATCTATCAATGTCTCCTATATATAGATCTATCAATGTCTCTTATATATAGATCTATCAATGTCTCCTATATATAGATCTATCAATGTCTCTTATATATAGATCTATCAATGTCTCCTATATATAGATCTATCAATGTCTCTTATATATAGATCTATCAATGTCTCTTATATATAGATCTATCAATGTCTCCTATATATAGATCTATCAATGTCTCCTATATATAGATCTATCAATGTCTCCTATATATAGATCTATCAATGTCTCCTATATATAGATCTCAATGTCTCCTATATATAGATCTATCAATGTCTCCTATATATAGATCTCAATGTCTCCTATATATAGATCTATCAATGTCTCCTATATATATATAGATCTATCAATGTCTCCATATATATAGATCTATCAATGTCTCTTATATATAGATCTATCAATGTCTCCTATATATAGATCTATCAATGTCTCCTATATATAGATCTATCAATGTCTCCTATATATAGATCTATCAATGTCTCCTATATATAGATCTCAATGTCTCCTATATATAGATCTATCAATGTCTCCTATATATAGATCTCAATGTCTCCTATATATAGATCTATCAATGTCTCCATATATATATAGATCTATCAATGTCTCCATATATATAGATCTATCAATGTCTCCATATATATAGATCTATCAATGTCTCCATATATATAGATCTATCAATGTCTCCATATATATATAGATCTATCAATGTCTCCATATATATATAGATCTATCAATGTCTCCATATATATATAGATCTATCAATGTCTCCATATATATAGATCTATCAATGTCTCCATATATATATAGATCTATCAATGTCTCCATATATATAGATCTATCAATGTCTCCATATATATAGATCTATCAATGTCTCCATATATATATAGATCTATCAATGTCTCCATATATATAGATCTATCAATGTCTCCTATATATATAGATCTATCAATGTCTCCTATATATAGATCTATCAATGTCTCCTATATATAGATCTATCAATGTCTCCTATATATAGATCTATCAATGTCTCCTATATATAGATCTATCAATGTCTCCTATATATAGATCTATCAATGTCTCCTATATATAGATCTATCAATGTCTCCTATATATAGATTATCAATGTCTCCTATATATAGATCTATCAATGTCTCCTATATATAGATCTATCAATGTCTCCTATATATAGATCTATCAATGTCTCCTATATATAGATCTATCAATGTCTCCTATATATAGATCTATCAATGTCTCCTATATATATAGATCTATCAATGTCTCCTATATATAGATCTATCAATGTCTCCTATATATAGATCTATCAATGTCTCCTATATATAGATCTATCAATGTCTCCTATATATAGATCTATCAATGTCTCCTATATATAGATCTATCAATGTCTCCTATATATAGATCTATCAATGTCTCCTATATATAGATCTATCAATGTCTCCTATATATAGATCTATCAATGTCTCCTATATATAGATCTATCAATGTCTCCTATATATAGATCTATCAATGTCTCCTATATATAGATCTATCAATGTCTCCTATATATAGATTATCAATGTCTCCTATATATAGATCTATCAATGTCTCCTATATATAGATCTATCAATGTCTCCTATATATAGATCTATCAATGTCTCCTATATATAGATCTATCAATGTCTCCTATATATAGATCTATCAATGTCTCCTATATATAGATCTATCAATGTCTCCTATATATAGATCTATCAATGTCTCCTATATATAGATCTATCAATGTCTCCTATATATAGATCTATCAATGTCTCCTATATATAGATCTATCAATGTCTCCTATATATAGATCTATCAATGTCTCCTATATATAGATTATCAATGTCTCCTATATATAGATCTATCAATGTCTCCTATATATAGATCTATCAATGTCTCCTATATATAGATCTATCAATGTCTCCTATATATAGATCTATCAATGTCTCCTATATATAGATCTATCAATGTCTCCTATATATATAGATCTATCAATGTCTCCTATATATAGATCTA
The DNA here is from genome assembly GCA_027917425.1 of Gastrophryne carolinensis. Taxonomy (NCBI): domain Eukaryota; kingdom Metazoa; phylum Chordata; class Amphibia; order Anura; family Microhylidae; genus Gastrophryne; species Gastrophryne carolinensis. The sequence goes on from CM051243.1 coordinate 195,544,062, forward strand.
TCAATGTCTCCTATATATAGATCTATCAATGTCTCCTATATATAGATTATCAATGTCTCCTATATATAGATCTATCAATGTCTCCTATATATAGATCTATCAATGTCTCCTATATATAGATCTATCAATGTCTCCTATATATAGATCTATCAATGTCTCCTATATATAGATCTATCAATGTCTCCTATATATATAGATCTATCAATGTCTCCTATATATAGATCTATCAATGTCTCCTATATATAGATCTATCAATGTCTCCTATATATAGATCTATCAATGTCTCCTATATATAGATCTATCAATGTCTCCTATATATAGATCTATCAATGTCTCCTATATATAGATCTATCAATGTCTCCTATATATAGATCTATCAATGTCTCCTATATATAGATCTATCAATGTCTCCTATATATAGATCTATCAATGTCTCCTATATATAGATCTATCAATGTCTCCTATATATAGATCTATCAATGTCTCCTATATATAGATTATCAATGTCTCCTATATATAGATCTATCAATGTCTCCTATATATAGATCTATCAATGTCTCCTATATATAGATCTATCAATGTCTCCTATATATAGATTATCAATGTCTCCTATATATAGATCTATCAATGTCTCCTATATATAGATCTATCAATGTCTCCTATATATAGATCTATCAATGTCTCCTATATATAGATCTATCAATGTCTCCTATATATAGATCTATCAATGTCTCCTATATATAGATCTATCAATGTCTCCTATATATAGATCTATCAATGTCTCCTATATATAGATCTATCAATGTCTCCTATATATAGATCTATCAATGTCTCCTATATATAGATCTATCAATGTCTCCTATATATAGATCTATCAATGTCTCCTATATATAGATTATCAATGTCTCCTATATATAGATCTATCAATGTCTCCTATATATAGATCTATCAATGTCTCCTATATATAGATCTATCAATGTCTCCTATATATAGATCTATCAATGTCTCCTATATATAGATCTATCAATGTCTCCTATATATATAGATCTATCAATGTCTCCTATATATAGATCTATCAATGTCTCCTATATATAGATCTATCAATGTCTCCTATATATAGATTATCAATGTCTCCTATATATAGATCTATCAATGTCTCCATATATATATAGATCTATCAATGTCTCCATATATATAGATCTATCAATGTCTCCATATATATATAGATCTATCAATGTCTCCATATATATAGATCTATCAATGTCTCCTATATATAGATCTATCAATGTCTCCTATATATAGATCTATCAATGTCTCCTATATATAGATCTATCAATGTCTCCTATATATAGATCTATCAATGTCTCCTATATATAGATCTATCAATGTCTTATATATCTCTCTCTCTCTCAATGTCTCATATTAGATATATATATATATATCTATCATATATTTACCTAAATATCAGTGTCTATATAATATATTATATATATATATCTATATCAGTATATTTTTATTATATACCCCTCATGACCTGGACCTTCACAGTCGCATGTTTTTGTGGCTTCCTAAATCTGAAACCTGGAAAGTTTTGCCCCTTCTGAGAACTCCACGAGGTGTCCGTGTGACACGCGCTCCCCGGCTGGGTCAGGTGCGCGGCACATGCGCGCGTGCCGAGTTTATAGGGATCGGCCGCGATGACATCACCGGTTTCCGCTCAGGGGATCTTGCTTTAAGCCCGTAAAACGTTTTTTCAGCACTTCAAAGGCTCCTCCGATGACTTCCAGCAAACCCTCACCTGCTCTGGTTTTACGGCTCCCCCCTCCCCCTCCCCCGACATGTGTGCGCTCGGCCCCGTATAAAGGGACGACGCAGGGCAAGAGCTTTTCCATTAGGAAATCAGTGAGTGGGGGGCATCCCCAAAAGACACCCCCCGGCAACCTCATCCCTGTACGGCCGTTCTGGTGCTCCGGCGACCATGCCTAGTGCTTTCTCTGGTCTCCAAACCAATAGGGGCTGTGTATTATGCCGAGTGGGATGTGGAGGGTCCTTAAAGCGGAACAAAACTGGGACTGGCCTGCCCAGGAATCTAAAAGATTCCAGGGCCGTCCGCTGGCTTCCCCCCCAGGGAACCCCAAATTGGGATGCCCCACTGTGTGGAAACCCCCAGGGCACCCCTAATAACTCTTCCAGTCCAGCGGTGCATGTGTAGGCTCTCGTCCAATCACAGCAATTTACCGTGTCTCTGGTTTTACAATGGGGAGGGAGAGCGGCTGCATCCCCTGGCTGTGCGCGTCAGTGACCCTGCATTAGAGAGATACTCACCTTTTCCTAGCAGAGCTCCATCTGATGGGGGACAGGAAACTACTGCACCTCCCCCTCACACCATCAGTGACCCTGCATTAGAGAGATACTCACCTTTTCCTAGCAGAGCTCCATCTGATGGGGGACAGGAAACTACTGCACCTCCCCCCTCACACCATCAGTGACCCTGCATTAGAGAGATACTCACCTTTTCCTAGCAGAGCTACATCTGATGGGGGACAGGAAACTACTGCACCTCCCCCCTCACACCATCAGTGACCCTGCATTAGATACTCACCTTTTCCTAGCAGAGCTCCATCTGATGGGGGACAGGAAACTACTGCACCTCTCCCCTCACACCATCAGTGAGCCCTGCATTAGAGAGATACTCACCTTTTCCTAGCAGAGCTCCATCTGATGGGGGACAGGAAACTACTGCACCTCCCCCCTCACACCATCAGTGACCCTGCATTAGAGAGATACTCACCTTTTCCTAGCAGAGCTCCATCTGATGGGGGACAGGAAACTACTGCACCTCCCCCTCACACCATCAGTGACCCTGCATTAGAGAGATACTCACCTTTTCCTAGTAGAGCTCCATCTGATGGGGGACAGGAAACAGCCAATTCCCCCACAGAACGTTTCCTGGGTGATTTTGGCCCCAAACCAGGATTGATTGTTATTTTTTAGCTGTAGGTCCGCTTTAAAAAAGGAGAGTCTCTCTGATGAATACGGGGGGGCGTCTCGGGGGCACTTACCTGCAGCGGCATCACCTCATTGGTGACCAAGAAGAGCAGCAAGTGGAAGTCCGAAATGATCTCCAGGAAAATGGAGGACGGGTTCTTGGAAAGGTAAGTGGCCAGGCTGTGGAAGTCCTGCAATGGAGGAAGCAGACGCCATCATTAAAGCTGACCCAAACCTGGAAACCCCCCGTTTTCCCAGTTAATCAGGGATCCCACTGAGCATGCCCGGGCTCTCCTCCATTGCCGATTGAATGGGTCGTCAGGCACCGCCCCCTCTGGATGTATGGGTTCCGGGATGCCCCCGGGGGGCGCCATGCATGCACCATGTCCTGCCCTGATATTCGCAGCCAGTTAGTGCCCCCTGGTGGCCAATGAGTTCATAGGGAGAAGAGAGGATGTAACCTTTCTTATGGACATGCCGACTACTTCCTGTCCCGCCCCCGATGTCCTGCAGCCAATAGCTGATCAGCAAATGAGAGGAAAATGTGGACCTCCCCAAATTAGTGCACATGCCCAGTATGATTTATCCCTGAACCCTCTTCTATTAATAGGGATCAGGCAGTGTACTAGGGCTCCCAGTGGACAGAGAAAGCTGCCAATCAGATAGGACCCCGCCCCCATCCTCAGGCAGGACCCCGCCCCCGGGCCCCATCCTCGGGCAGGACCCCACCCCCGGGCCCATCCTCAGGCAGGACACCCCAGCCCCGGGCCCATCCTCGGGCAGGACACCCCAGCCCCGGGCCCATCCTCAGGCAGGACACCCCAGCCCCGGGCCCATCCTCGGGCAGGACACCCCAGCCCCGGGCCCATCCTCGGGCAGGACACCCCAGCCCCGGGCCCATCCTCAGGCAGGACACCCCAGCCTCGGCCCATCCTCTGGCAGGACACCCCAGCCCCATCCTCGGGCAGGACACCCCAGCCTCGGCCCATCCTCGGGCAGGACACCCCAGCCCCGGGCCCATCCTCGGGCAGGACACCCCAGCCCCGGGCCCATCCTCGGGCAGGACACCCCAGCCCCGGGCCCATCCTCGGGCAGGACACCCCAGCCCCGGGCCCATCCTCGGGCAGGACACCCCAGCCCCGGGCCCATCCTCGGGCAGGACACCCCAGCCTCGGGCGGGACACTCCTCCCCCTGGCCCATCCTTAGACACCTCACCCTGGCCTCATCCTCAGATGGGATCGCTGCCCTGGACACTCCTTCCCCCGGCCCACTCTCAGACAGAACCCAACCCCATCCTCAGGTGAGACCCCAGGCCCAACCAGGCCCAGGAACCCACCACCAGGCAGCACCCCTGCCCCGGGCCCTAGGGTGGGACAATCTTTCCCCCTGGCCCATCCTCAGACAGGACACTCCTCCCCCCTGGGCCCATCTTCATACGGGACCCCCCTCCCCCCCCCCGGGCCCATCCTCATACGGGCCCCTCCTCAGGCCCAGCCCCAGCCTCCGGGCCCATCCTCAGGCACGACCCCTCCCCCTGGGCCCATCCTCAGACAGGACCCCACCCTATCCTCAGACAGGACCCCAGCCCATCCTCAAGCAGCTGCCCGGACCATCCTCTGCCCAGACACTCCTCCCCCCCAGGCCCATCCTCAGACAGGACCCCACCCTATCCTCAGACAGGACCCCACCCTATCCTCAGACAGGACCCCACCCCATCCTCAGGTGAGACCACACCCACAGGCCAATCCTCAGGCAGGAAACCACCCCCAGGCAGGACCCCTGCCCCCCCCCCCCCCCCGGTCCATTCTCAGGCACGACCCCTCCCCCTGGGCCCATCCTCAGACAGGACCCCACCCCATCCTCAAGCAGGATGGGCCGGACACTCCTCACCCCCAGGCCCATCCTCAGGCAGGAACCCACCCCCAGGCAGGGCCCCTGCCCCGGGCTTCAGGTGGGTCCATCCTCAGACCCCCCGGCCCACCCTACGGTGCGACCCAAGCCCCAGGTCCATCCTCAGGCAGCACCCCTGCCCTCAGGTGGGACACTCTTTGCCCCCGGCCCACCCTACGGTGCGACCCCAGCCCCATCCTCAGGCAGCACCCCTGCCCTCAGGTGGGACACTCTTTGCCCCCCCCGGCCCATTCTTAGAATACGGAGCCCAGTCGGGATCTTACCTGGGTCTCCCCCAGGGCTTCTCTGTTCTCGATGGGAAACATGTTGGGGGAGATGGAGAAGGTGTAGACGGGATCCTTGGGGAAGGTTGTGGTGATCTGTAACGCGACACAGGAAACAGGTCTATAGATCCTTATACACCAGAACATATCATCTGTGCTGCAATCTGATTGGCCGATCCGGCCTCTGCACGGCAGCAAACATCCCCTGCACCACCATGAAGCATCCAATAAAAGGCCATACAAACATTAAAGTGGACCAAAACCCACTGTGATTATAGATTCCGGGGCTGATCGATTCCCTCTCCCTCGGGCATCCAAATCGGGATGCCCCACTGTGCGACACCCCCCAAGTCGCCCTATTCACTTACCTTGCATCCCGCTCCAACGGCGCATGCACGAGCCGCATCCCCGCTATGCCTCTAGCAGGGCGCGTGCCCATGCCAGGCATTTGTGTATGGTCGGTGTGGCCACGATCCCTGTTCGAGGGAAGCGAGGGATGCGGCCACCAGCGTGCTCTGCTAAGACGTCCATAGGTCAGCGCCTCCGAGCGTGCTGATTGGACGAGCGGCTGTGCATGCGCCATAGGACAGCGGTGAGGTGAGTTGATGTGGGTGATCGGGGGTGGAGGGGTTCACATAGCGGGGCCTGGGGGGAGTGAACCAAAACCCAGGATAGTCAAAATCCTGGGTTTTGGTCCACTTTAAAGCGGAGCATAACCCACGGCGAACTTATAGATTCCTGGGCCCATCGATTCCCGCCCCCTGGGGCATCCAAAATCAAGATGCCCTGCTGTATGAAACCCCCCCAGGTCGCCCCGTTCACTTACCTTGCTTCCCGGTCCAGCAGCGCATGCACGAGCCACATCCCCGTGATCCCTCTAGCAGGGCCAGGTATTTGTGAAAGGCCGACGCGGGCGGGCTCCCTGTTAGAGGGTAACCGGGGATGGGGCCGCCAGCGTACTCAGAGCTGTTGGCCTTAGACGCCGTGACGTCAGCAGCTCCGAGCTCAGTGATTGGACGAGCGGCCGCACATGCGCCGCAGGACCAGAAAGAGGTGAGTTGCCTTAGGCGATCTGGGGGGTTTCACACAGAGGGGCATCCCCGTCCCCCCCCCCAGATCACCCATAAAAACGCACCTTTCCCCCCCAATCTTACTGCTCATGCGTAGGGCTCCGATGGTATGACCAATGCTCCTCCAGTGGATGCACGCACCCGCCGCCAGCATATCTGAATGGGCGGTGGCGGGCGGGCGCGGCAGAGGGGAGGGGCCAGAGGGAGGCTCTCGGCAATCCGTTCAGATCTCATTGGCTGATCTGATTGGACTCGAGCCCCTGGAGGGATTGAGCAAATCAGCTCATGCACAGTGGGAGCAGGGATCAAGGCGAGTTACAGGACTTACCGATACGGGGCTGGTTTTGGTCCGCTTTAACATTTCGTTTTTCTTTTTTAATTTTTTTCTAATATTTGCAAAGTCATGTGACATGGTTACTCCCCGCTGCAGCCAATGAGAGCAGAGCAGCTTACAAAATCAATGCGGAATTACCTATACGGGGCTGGTTTTGGTCCACTTTAACATTTCTTTTTCTTTTTTAATTTTTTTCTAATATTTGCAAAGTCATGTGACATGGTTACTCCCCGCTGCAGCCAATGAGAGCGGAGCAGCTTACAAAATCAATGCGGAATTACCTATACGGGGCTGGTTTTGGTGCGCTTTAACATTTCGTTTTTCTTTTTTTTTTTTCTTCTAATATTTACAAAGTCATGTGACATGGTTACTCCCCGCTGCAACCAATGAGATCGGAGCGGCTTACAAAATCAATGGCCAATACTTACATCAATGATCAGATACTCCACAGGAAGTGGGCGTGCCAGCTGTGTGATCTCATTACCAAACTTGTCAATGTCCTGCGGGGGAAGAGGAATTAGAAAAAGGGAGTTTAGGTCAGACTTGTGGTCGTCTCAGCGGTGCCACAAAGTGTGCCATCTGTATGCCGCCATATGAAACAATGCTGAGTGTTGGGCATCCCGAATCGGCATGTGCCCCAGGAATCCATTCATATTCTATATAGCTATTTGGGATGCCCCACTGTGGGGGGGGGGGAGGGTTACACAAATAGCTACACCCCAGGTAAGCCAAACACACCGTGGAGCTAAATTAAGGGCACTACAGCCTAATAAAGCAAAAAACATTTTTATTGGAATTATTGAATAAAAAAAAAACACCAATTGCAATAAAAAAAAAACACAGAAAAACAACACACATAAGACAAGAGATAAAAAAACCTACAAAACCCATCTACCCTGGACCCAACTGTATTGCTCAATAGTATATATATATATATATATATATATATATATATATATATATATATATATATATATATATATATATATATATATATATTATCTTCGGCGGTCAAACTGGATCCCTGGATAAATGTGTGCACTGATAATTCAAGTGTATATGTTCCAATAAGATATGTGTAAGTTAGAAAGTTCCCTGTGCAAAGATATAAAGAATATAATAAATGATTTGTATTTAATAAAGTGCTACTAACAATACATACGCATAGTACTATAGCTGCCTTGTGAAAATAACACAAAAGAATAATACCATTTTGTGAATACTCACCTGTAAAATGGGTATTATAAGTATGTCACACACCCCGCTTCAGATATTAAATCATTAGTCATGGGTTATACTCACCGCTAGGTGGCACTGTTTGCAGAGAAGTCCAGAAAACAACAAGCCCCTCCCGGTCTATAAATACCTGGTACCTCCTAACAATTCCCCAGTTATTCAAACAGCAATAAAGACAAGGTACCAGGAAAAAAACAATGGTAACCCTCAACTGTAAATAAAAAAAAAAAAGCTCCACCATATAAAGAACCAGCATACCAAAAAGGGCGGGTGAAGCGGGGTGTGTGACATACTTATAATACCCATTTTACAGGTGAGTATTCACAAAATGGTATTATGGTATAAGTATGTCACACACCCCGCTTCAGATATTAAATCATTAGTCATGGGACATCCAACAGCAGTGTCCAAAAAAAAGGGCGGGTATCCAACCAGGCAATAATGCAGAACTCAATCCACTGCAGCCTGCAGAACTTTGCGGCCAAACACAGCATCCGCTGAGGCCCGCACATCAACCTTATAAAACTTAGAAAAAGTGTGAACAGAAGACCAAGTAGCAGCCTTACAAACTTGATCAACAGAAGCCTGGTGCTGAAAAGCCCAGGACGCTCCAACCGCACGAGTAGAATGAGCAGTAACACGAAAAGGGGGAGCCTTCCCCTTGGCAGAGTAGGCCCCAACAATCGCCTGACGAATCCATTTGCTAATGGAAGACTTAGCCGGAGCCAAGCCCTTCCTAGGCCCACAGGGCACCACGAAAAAGGCATCAGTCTTACGAAAAAATGACGTAGTACGCAGATAGTACTTGACACAACGTACAACATCCAAACAATACAACGCCCTCTCCTTGTCATTCCTAGGCTTAGGACACAAAGAGGGAAGAACAATGTCCTGATTAAGATGAAAAGCAGAGACCACTTTAGGGAGAAAGTCTGGTTTGAAGCGAAAAACCACTTTGTCCTGATGTTTCTCAAAATAAGGAGCCTGAATCGACAAGGCTGCCAACTCCGAAACACGCCGAACCGAAGTGATGGCCACCAAAAAGGCAACCTTCTGAGTCAGGGTAGAAAGAGCAATGTCCTGCAAAGGCTCAAAAGGAGGAGCCTGAAGAGCAGAAAGAACCAAATTCAAATCCCAAACAGGGAGCAAAGGCTTCCTAGGAGGCCGCAGATGCGAAACCCCCTGGAAAAAAGTCTTGACCAAAGAATGGAGTGCAAATGACCTCTAAAAAAAGATAGACAAGGCAGAAACCTGCCCCTTCAAAGTACTCAGCTGAAGACCAGAGTCCAGCCCAGATTGAAGAAATTCCAAAATCCTAGAAATAGAAAAGACCCGGCAGGGCAAAGATCTAGCCTCACAACCAAGATCTCCAAGCCCTATAATAGATGGAAGAAGAGGATCTCTTCCTGGCACTAATAAGAGTCCGAATAACCGAATCAGAAAGACCCTCCTCCTTTAAGATGGAGGTTTCAGCAGCCAAGCCGTCAAAGCCAGCGTTGGTAAACTGGGGTAACACAGTAGACCCTGAGTGAGAAGATCCGGCGGAAGAGGCAGATCGAACTGATCCACTGCCAGACGAACGATGTCTGCGAACCACACCCGCCTTGGCCACCTTGGAGCCACGAGAATGGCGGGAACTCCTTCCAGAACCAACTTTCGCAGCACCCTGCCTAGCATGGGAATCGGAGGAAACAGATAAAGAAACCCCAGGTCCTTCCAGCTCAGGGCCATGGCATCCGCCGCCAAAGCCAGAGGATCCTGAGAAAGCGACACGAATGTCGGAAGCTTGTGATTGTGACGAGAGGCAAACAGATCCACCTCCGGCGTCCCCCACCGGAGACAAAGTGACCGAAACACCTGGGGATGGAGAGACCATTCCCCCCGGCGGGCCGAACACCGGCTCAGAAAGTCCGCCTCCGTGTTTTCCACTCCCGGAATGTACACTGCCGAAATGCAGGGGACATGAGTCTCTGCCCAAACTAGAATCAGAGACACCTCCCTGAGGGCACCCAGACTGCGAGTCCCTCCTTGGTGATTGATGTACGCAACCGCCGTCCGATTGTCCGATCGAACCTGAACCGGCAGACCCTGAAAATGCTGCGTCAAGTGAGACAGAACCAACCTGATGGCTCTCAACTCCAGAACATTGATGGGCAAGTGGGCTTCCTGAGGACCCCACCGCCCCCGGAACCGAAGATCCTTCCAGAAACCTCCCCATCCTGACAAACTGGCGTCCGTGGTGACAGTTTCCCAAAGCGGGGTCAGAAATGACCTGCCCTTCAGAAGATTGTCTGAGACCATCCACCACAGGAGAGACTGCCGAACCCGGGGGGACATCCGGAAAGACCGATCCAACGACCGCGGTCGCTGGTACCAAGACGCCAAAAGATGAAGCTGAAGCGTCCTCGTGTGAAACTGCGCGAAGGGAACTGCCTCGAAAGAGGCTACCATCAACCCCACCAATCTCATCCCTAGACGGCTGGACGGGCGAGGATTGAAAAGAAGAAGCTGAGCCAATTCCTGAATCAAAAGAACCTTGGCCTGAGGGAGAAAAACCCTGTGCTGGCAAGAGTCCAAGGACATCCCCAGAAAGGTCACCACCCTGGCGGGAACCAGAGAGGACTTGGGTTAGTTGATCACCCAGCCGAACCTCTCCAGCATAGACACCACCGTGCTGGTGTCCCCTTCCGCTTGACTGAAGGAAGGCGCCATGATGAGAAGATCGTCCAGGTAAGGCACAATGCGAATCCCCTGAGCTCTGAGCAGGGCCATCACTCCCGCCAACACCTTGGTGAACATTCTCGGAGCCGAGGTGAGGCCGAATGGAAGAGCTACAAACTGGAAATGCCGATCCTCCACCACAAAGCGAAGAAACCTCTGATGAGCCGGAAAAATCGGAATGTGAAGGTATGCATCCTTGATGTCTATGGACGTCATAAAGTACCCCTGCCGAAGTGAAGCGATCACAGACCGCAGGGTTTCCATGCGAAACTTCCGGGGACGAATAAACCGGTTGAGAAACTTCAAGTCCAGGATGGGACGGAACGACCCATCCTTTTTGGGAACAGTGAAGAGATTGGAATAATACCCGCGCCCCACCTCCGAAAGAGGGACCGGGCAGATGACTGCCAATTCAAGAAGATTCCTTACCGCCGCCAGGAGCCCCTGCGCGGCCAAAGGATCTGAAGGGACACGAGACCTGAAAAACCTTGGAGCAGGGCGGGACTCGAACTCCAGCTTGTAACCGGCCGACACCACCTCCCGGATCCACCTGTCCGAGACCTCCTGGTCCCATACCCGGGAGAAGAGTCGCAACCGTCCCCCCACCCGTAAGGGTGAGGGCGCCCCCTCATTGCTGAGCGGGCTTGGCAGCTGGCTTGGGTTTGGCGCCCCAGACGTGAACGGGACGGCCACGGCCTCTACCCCTGTTCCAGCTGGCACCCCTGGAAGCCGAGAAGCCCGCACCCCTGCCGGCTCTGGCTCCCCGAAAGGAAGGATTGAAGGGGGCCGCCCCCCGAAAGGAACGACGAAAATTCTTGCGCTGAGGTAACTTACCTCCCCTGGCAACAGAATCCAGCTTTTCACCGAAAAGCCTCAGACCCAGAAAGGGAAGAGCCGTGAGCGATCTCTTGGAATTAAAATCAGCCGTCCACTGCCTCAACCACACTGAACGGCGAATAGCTACCAACAGAGCAGTAGCCCTGCCACACATCAACATGGCATCATCCTGGGCGGCCAGAATGAATGACAAGAAGGAATCACAACGCTTAAGAGCAAGAAACTCATCACAAGTAGGATCAAGATCCACACATAAATCCCTGACAATAGACCCAACCGCCATCAGCAAAAGTGCCGAAGCACAAACAGGCCTCAGAACCGAACCCGCACAGACAAAACCATGACGTGCCAGCTGATCGATCCGGCGATCCTCGCCGTCCTTGAGAGAAGTCGTGTCAGGAGAATGTACAACCGCCGAATTAGTCCCAAGACCAGAGCGTCAACCTCGGGAGGGACAGACCAACGCTTCACCAAGTCCACCGGAAAGGGATACTTCTTATCCCAGCTAGGCGGCACCCCAACGAGACGCGTAGGTTGCTCCCATTGCTTAAGAACAACATCCTCGAAATGCTGTTGACTGGGAAACTCCAAGCGCGGCTTGGACACCCCAAAAAGCTGACCCTTAGGCCGAGGAGCAGCTTCAGGAGGATCCAAATCCAAAACCTCAAACATTTGGGCCAGAATGGAAGGCGTATCAGGAACGGGCCCCTCAGCCTGGTCACCCTCAGCGCCCAGCAACTGCTGGACCTCAGGATCCTCTTAATTCCTCAACAAGCTCACCTTCTTCAAGGGGACGATCTGGCCAATCCAGATCCTCAATAACCTCCTCATCTGAGTCCGGCGGAGTCGGAGACAGGTGTTTCCGCTTAGCCGGAGCCTTCTGAGCGACCACAGCGGAAAACATTTTCTTGAGGCTGGCCAACCGGGCGCATACCTCAGATTGCGAATCACCCCCAACAACAACGTCACACGGGGTCCGGAACAGGCGAGGAGGGGAGGGAGATGGCGCGGCCGTGCACATGGAATACAAATAATGACATCATCCCCTGGGAGCGGAGTCCCACACCCCCCACACAACCTGGACTGCCCCGAAGGACCATTTCTGGTATCTGTGGTAGCCTCCATATGGTGAAATTATGGTATTCGCAGAACCCAGGGATTTACGCGGTAAGCGACCCGGGATGCCCCTTTATAATTCTATATATATATATATATATTTATTAAGTCCTGACCATGGGAATTTAGCAAAAAAACCCAATAAGGAATGTAATGGCCAAAACCCCAACTAGCCAGGTATATAAGACCGGGAGAGCCCTGTAGGATGGGATCCCAGGATCTGAAAAACAAGAGACATTAAAAACCCAAAGGAAGACCTAAAGTGATATGAGAGCTGGGGCATCCCACGTCCGGATCACCAAACCGGATCACCGCTATGCCCCATAATATGGGGTCGAGCGGAGGAGCTAATCTCCTAGGCACCTTAAGTGCCATCTACCCCTGCCCGGCCTACAGCCTAAGCTGGGAGGCTATCAATTAAACAAGGGGATTAAAAACAACAGAACCGGGCAGAAATAGACCATGGGGGGGGGGGGGGCGGGGTGACACCCCGGCTACCTGCAAGCAGGAGACTTCTTTCTTCTGTCTTGTCGCCACCTTGCAGAGAAGAACACTGGGGAATTGTTAGGAGGTACCAGGTATGTATAAACCGGGAGGGGCTTGTTGTTTTCTGGACTTCTCTGCAAACAGTGCCACCTAGCGGTGAGTATAACCCATGACTAATGATTTAATATCTGAAGCGGGGTGTGTGACATACTTAGAATATAATAAGACATTTCTGTGAGTACTCACCTGTAGAAATGTTTTTGTTCTTGCATGGCACGGCCCGCTTCGGTATTCATAACAGTTGGGTTATTCCGCCACAAGGTGGCGCAGTGTACTGCAGAAGAGTTGTGGCATCTCCCAGCCCCCTATAAAAACGGGATTAACCATAGAGTTCCCAGCGTAGACAAGCAGTGAGACAAGAAGCCGGGACAGAATAAAGGTAAAAAATGTAAAAAGGTAAACAACCCCAATTAACTTGAAACAATCACCATAAAGAGGCAACCAAGAATAACGATAACAAGGGTGGGGCGAAGCGGGCCGTGCCATGCAAGAACAAAAACAATCCTACAGGTGAGTACTCACAGAATTGCTTTTTTCTTTATTGCATGGCAGGCCTGCTTCGGTATTCATAACAGTTGGGACATCCAAAAGCAGTGTCCAAAAGTAGGGCGGGATCCCCAATGAGTAACGGCCAGAAGTTCAAGTCACTACCGCCTGAAGCACCTTGCGGCCAAAAGCAGCATCAGCTGAGGCCTTAACATCAACCTTGTAAAACTTGGAAAAAGTATGAACAGAAGACCAAGTCGCGGCCTTACAAACTTTTTCAACAGAAGCCTGGTGCTGAAAAGCCCAAGAGGCACCAATAGCACGAGTGGAATGAGCAGTAATCCTAAAGGGAGGTTCCTTCCCCTTAGCAGAATAGGCCTGAACCACCGCCTGATGTATCCACTTGCTGATAGTGGATTTATCCGGAGGCAAACCCTTCCTAGGTCCAGCAGGAAGAACAAAAAGAGCGTCAGATTTCCTGAAAGACTCAGTAGCAACCAAATAAAACTTCAGGGCCCTGACAACATCCAAAGAATGAAGGGTCCGCTCCTTGGAATTAGCAGGGTTAGGACACAAGGAAGGTAAGGTAATGTCCTGATTGAGATGAAAAGCAGACACCACCTTAGGCAAGAAATCCGGCTTAAGCCGAAACACCACCTTATCCTGATGCCGCTCAAAATAAGGAGGTTTGATGGAAAGCGCCGCCAGCTCAGAAACTCGCCTGACAGAAGTAATAGCGACCAAAAAGGCCACCTTAAGAGTCAGAATGGACAAGGCAGCCCCACGGATAGGCTCAAAGGGAGGACCCTGCAGAGCAGACAACACCAGATTCAGGTCCCAAACTGGTAGCATAGGCTTACGTGGCGGACGCACATGAGTAACTCCCTGGAAAAAAGTCTTAACCAACCGGTGATTGGCAAAGAATCTTTGGAAAAAAATTGCCAGAGCTCACACCTGTCCCTTGAGGGTACTAAGTTGAAGGCCCGAATCCAAACCATGTTGCAAAAATTCCAGAATCCTGGGGATGGAGAACACCCGACAAGGAAAGGACTTGGACTCACACCAGGAAATGTAAGCATGCCAGATCCTGTAGTAGATAAAAGATGAGGATTTCTTCCTAGCTTTAATCATGGTATCAACAACAGAGGCCGGCAACCCCTTATCCATCAAGATGGAGGTTTCAGCAGCCAAGCCGTTAAAAGCCAGAGTTTGTAAATTGGGATGGCACAGTTGTCCCTGAGTGAGCAGATCTGGATCCTTGGGCGGGGCACACTGATCTACTGCCAACTGCACGACGTCTGTGAACCACACCCTCCTCGGCCAACAGGGGGCCACCAGAATGGCTGGTACCCCTTCCTGGGCTATCTTGCGCAGCACCCTGCCCAGCAGAGGGAATGGAGGGAACACATAGAGGAGCCGATCTGAACAGCCCGACCCCGAAGGTGTGTGGTCAGCTGAGACAACACCAACCAGATCGCCCTCAATTCCAGGACATTGATGGGAGCATGGGCCTCTTGGGGGCCCCACCGACCCTGGAACCTCAGACTTCCAAAAGCCCCCCCAACCGGTCAAACTGGCATCTGTGGTGACAGTCTCCCAGCACAGAGGCAGAAAGGTCCTGCCCACTAGAAGGTTCCCTGAGTCCAGCCACCACGAGAGGGACTGTCTGGCCAGGGGGGACAGAGCAAATTCCTGATCCAGGGACACAGGGTGCCGATCCCAAACTGACAGAAGGTGCAACTGAAGAGGCTCATGTGAAACTGAGCAAAGGGGACCGCCTCGAAGCAGGATACCATCAGACCCACCAGCTGCATCCCTTGCCGGATGGAGGAATGGGGAGACGAGAGCAGAGTCCGTGCCTGCTTCTGCAGGCCCTCTACCTTCTGCCGAGGCAGGAAAACCTTGACCTGAGAGGTATCCCATGCCCAGAAAGGACCTCACCAAAGAGGGAGAAAGTGAAGACTTGGGATAGTTGATCACCACCTGAGTATCCCTCTCGGCTTGATGAAGAGATTGAGACACAATCAGAATATCGTCCAGGTAAGGGAGGATGCGAACGCCCTGATTCCGCAGCAGTGCCATCACACCCGCCAGCACCTTGGTAAACACCCGAGGGGCCGAGGTGATACCGAACGGTAATGCTGATCCTCTAGAGCGAACCTGAGAAATCTCTGATGACCTGGAAAAATTGGCACGTGAAGGTAGGCATCCTTGATGTCCACTGAGGTCATGAAGTCGCCCGTGCGCAGAGTACTGACCGCCGAGCGTAGAGCCTCCATGCGAAAAATACCATTTTGTGAAATACTCACCTGTAAAATGGGTATTATAAGTATGTCACACACCCCGCTTCAGATAACCATAACACGTGGGTAATACCAACCTGAAGAGGCGTTCCTGCAGAGATGATAGTAAAAAAGAAAGCCCCTCCCTGATCCATAAATACCTGGGACCTCCCACTCATTACCCAGTATACAGAAGCAGTAAGATAGGGACCAGGAAGAGGCAAATATAAAAACAACAAAGTTCACAATATAAAGGATCCCAAATCCAAAAAGGGCGGGTGAAGCGGGGTGTGTGACATACTTATAATACCCATTTTACAGGTGAGTATTTCACAAAATGGTATTATTCTAAGTATGTCACACACCCCGCTTCAGATAACCATAACACGTGGGACATCCAACAGCAGTGTCCATAAAAGGGCGGGGATCCAAAAAAAGGCAACAAGGCACAACTTAAACCACAACAGCTTGCAGAACTTTGCGGCCAAAAACAGCATCCGCTGAGGCCCGAACATCAACCTTGTAAAACTTGGAAAAAGTGTGAACAGAGGACCAAGTAGCGGCCTTACAAACTTGCTCAACAGAGGCCTGGTGCTGGAAAGCCCAGGACGCTCCAACCGCACGAGTAGAATGAGCAGTAACACGAAAAGGGGGACTCCTCCCCTTGGCAGAATAGGCCCCAAAGATGGCCTGACGAATCCATTTACTAATAGAAGACTTGGCAGGAGCCAAACCCTTCCTAGGCCCACAGGGCACCACAAAAAAGGCATCAGTCTTACGAAAGGAAGACGTAACCACCAGATAATATTTCACAGCGCGAACCACAACCAAGGAATGCAGCGCCCTTTCCTTGTCGCTACTAGGATTGGGACATAGAGAGGGCAGAACAATATTTTGATTCAGATGGAAAGCCGAAACCACCTTAGGAAGAAAATCAGGCTTAAACCGAAAGACAACCTTGTCCTGATGCCTTTCGAAGTACGGAGCTTTAATGGATAAAGCTGCCAACTCAGAAACACGCCTAACTGAAGTGATAGCCACCAAAAAGGCCACCTTTTGAGTAAGTGAAGACAAAGGCACCTCATTCAAAGGCTCAAACGGAGGGCCCTGAAGAGCAGAAAGTACCAAGTTCAAATCCCAAACTGGAACAAAAGGTTTCCTGGGAGGACGTACATGCATAACTCCTTGGAAAAAGGTCTTGACTAAGGGATGAAGTGCAAAGGACCTTTGAAAGAACACTGCCAGAGCAGAAACCTGCCCCTTCAAGGTACTGATCTGGAGCCCCAGCTCCAAACCATGTCGAAGAAACTCCAAAATTCTGGGGATGGAGAACTCCCGGCAAGAGAAGGACCTACCTTCACACCAATCAATATAGGACCTCCAGGCCCTATAATAAACAGTAGAGGAAGACCGCTTCCTGGCGCTGATAAGAGTCTGGATCACCGCATCAGAAAGGCCCTCCTCCTTCAAGATTGCGGTTTCAGCAGCCAAGCCGTCAAAGCCAGCGATTGTAGATTTGGATGACACAGCCGACCCTGTGTTAGCAGGTCCGGCCTCAGAGGCAGGGCGAACTGATCTTTTGCCAGCCTTACCAGATCTGCGAACCAAACACGCCTTGGCCACCTTGGAGCCACCAGGATCGCTGACACTCCTTCCAACGCCAGTTTGCGCACTACCCTGGCTAGCATCGGGAACGGAGGGAACAGGTAAAGCAGTCCCAGATCCCTCCAATCCAGAGACATGGCATCCACCGCCAGAGCCAGAGGATCCTGTGAGAGAGACACAAAGACTGGAAGCTTGTGATTGTGACGAGAGGCAAAGAGATCCACTGCCGGGAACCCCCATCTGAGACAGATCGAATGAAACACCTTGGGACTGAGAGACCACTCCCCCTGACGAGAGAAGGCCCTGCTCAGCAAGTCCGCCTCCGTGTTCTCCACTCCCGGAATGTAGACTGCTGAGATGCACGGGACGTTGGTCTCTGCCCACTCCAGAATCAAAGACACTTCCCTGAGGGCACTCCTGCTGCGAGTCCCTCCCTGGTGATTGATATAAGCAACCGCCGTCCTGTTGTCCGACCGGACCTGAACTGGCAATCCTCTCAGCTGACAAGTCAAGCGGAGCAGAACCAGCCTGATGGCTCTCAACTCTAGAATATTGATGGGCTCGTGAGCCTCCTGCGGACTCCACAGACCCTGAAACTGAAAGTCCTTCCAAACACCCCCCCAGCCAGAGAGACTGGCATCCGTGGTCACCGTTTCCCAACGGGGGGCCAGGAAGGATCTGCCCTTCGACAGATTGACCGACCCCAACCACCATAGTAGGGAACGACGAACTCGGGGAGTCAACCGGAATGATTTGTCCAGAGATGACTGCGACCTGTCCCAAACCCTCAGCAGAAGAAGCTGAAGCGTCCTTGTATGGAACTGTGCAAAAGGGACCGCCTCGAACGAGGCCACCATTAACCCCACCAGCCTCATCCCTAGCCGGATGGACGGATGAGGGGCCAACAAGAGAAGCTGAACCAGCTCTTGGATCAAAAGAATCTTGTCCTGGGGCAGGAACACCCTGGCCTGCGAGGTGTCCAGAGACATCCCCAGAAACAGCGCAATTTTGGATGGACGAAGAGAAGACTTGGGGCGGTTGATCACCCAACCGAACCTCTCCAGAGTGGACACCACCACTCCCGTGTCCAACTCCGCCTGGCTGAACGAAGAGGCCATGACCAGTAAATCGTCCAGATAGGGCACGATCCGAATGCCCCGCACCCTGAGCAGAGCCATCACCCCCGCTAGTACCTTGGTGAAGACCCGGGGGGCCGAGGTGAGACCGAAGGGCAGAGCCACAAACTGAAAATGCCGATTCTCCACCACAAACCTGAGAAACCTCTGGTGCGCTGGAAAAATCGGGACATGTAGATACGCGTCCTTGATGTCTATGGACGTCAGAAAATCTCCCTGACGAAGAGAATGAATGGCCGAGCGCAGCGTTTCCATGCGGAATTTGCGCGGCCGAATAAATCTGTTGAGAAACTTCAGATCCAAGATAGGACGGACTGACCCGTCCTTCTTGGGGACCGTGAACAGATTGGAATAGAAGCCCCTGCCCTGCTCCGCGGGGGGCACTGGGCAAATGACCGCCATGTCCAAAAGATTCCTTACTGCCACCAGGAGCCCCTGCACCGCCAGAGGCTCCGAAGGCATCCGAGACCTGAAGAACCTGGAGGGGGGGCGGAGCTCGAACTCTAGCCTGTAACCGGAAGACACCACTTCCCGTATCCATCTGTCCGAGACTTCTTGATCCCAGACTTGGGAGAAGTGCCTCAGCCGTCCCCCCACCCGCAAGGGTGAGGGCGCCCCCTCATTGCTGCGCCGGCTTAATAGCCGGCTTGGGCTTAGAACCCCACTGGTATCCGGAACGGGCACGACCTCTGCCCCTGTTCCCGGAATCTCCTCTGGAAGATTGGAACGCAGATCCTCTGCCAGATCTGGCCCCACGAAAGGAAGTTGTAAAGGTGGGCGCCCCCCGAAAGGAACGGCGCTGTTTCTTACGTTGAGGCAATCTACCACCTTTAGTGACAGAATCCAATGTTTCACCAAAGAGTCTCAAACCGACAAAGGGTAAAGCAGTCAGAGACTTTTTAGACATAAAGTCAGCCGCCCACTGGCGTAGCCAAACCGACCGCCGAATAGTCACCAACAAGGCCGAAGTCCTACTACACATCATTAAGGTGTCATCCAAGGCGGTTAATACAAAGGACAAAAACAGCTCACACCGCTTGAGACTAACGAATTCAGCACTACCGGGGCGAAGCCCAGAAGAAGTCAACAAGTCTCTGACCACGGACCTAGCAGCCAACACCATAAGCTCAGAAGCGCACACCGGCCGTATGGCTGACCCAACGCTAATAAAGCCATGACAAGCCATTTGGTCAATGCGTTTATCCTCCCCATCTTTAAGGGTAGAGCAATCCGGCCTATTCAAAACCGAGGAATTAGACAACCCCAGCACCGGGGCATCGACCTCGGGAGGGGAAGCCCAGCGCTTAACCACCTCCGCAGGGAAAGGGTATTTCTTGTCCCACCCCTGAGGGATACCAGGGAGCCTAGCGGGCCTGTCCCATTCCTTGTCAATGATCTTATGAAAATGCCGTTGTGAAGGAAACTCCAAGCGTGGCCTGGATTCCTCAAACAACTCACCCTCCTGCTGAGACTCCGCCTCGGGAGGGGCGATCTTCAGAACCTCCAACATCAGAGCCAGGGCGTGAGGAGAATCCGACGATTTCCCCAACTCACTGAGCTCCTCATCCGCACCCGCGGACTGTTCATCATCCGACACCTCTGAGCCCTCAGAAACCTCGCCTTCCTCTAGCCCAGAATAATCAGACCAATCGAGGTTATTAAACTCGTCCAGGTCAACAGCCGGCAAGGCCGGGGACAAATGCTTCCTCTTGGCCGGGGCCTTACGGGCGGCCGAACTGGAAACAATTTTCTCAAGGTTAGCCAATCTGGCGCACATCTCAGCTTGCAGATCCCTGCCCATGACAACTTCACACGGAGCGCGTGTCAGTGTGGGGGGCTGAGATGACTCGGCCGGCGGTGCTGACCCAGAAGCCTGGGATCCGGACTGCCGCGCAAAAGTTTGCTGTGCACAAGGTATACAAAGCAGGACATCGTCCCCAGTAATGGATGCGCCACACAGTATGCACTTTTTGGGATGCCCCGAAGGGGTCCCAGCCCCAGTATCCGGGGATGCCTCCATAGGTGAACTTTTAATAGTCTCCAAGACCCAGGGAATTACGCTAGTAAGCGACCCGGGATGCCCCTTTAAAGTCCCGAGTGGGAGGATTTATGCCAAGAATAAACCCAGGGATCTAGGACCGGGAGAAACCCCCTAATTACTAAGGAAGGGTCCTCCTGGTAACACCACCGCTCTAAAAGAGAAGGAAAAGGGACCCCAATAAATGACTGACAAGGAAGAACACAATCACACTCAAATAACCAGATAAGGCCCAAGGGCCACTCACGTGTCCTGGAGCGAGGAGCAATGGCGCCGCACAGCACGAGATGCAGTGGGAAGGAAGAAGGAAACGTGGCAGCGCGGACCGCGTGAAAATGGAGGACCGCCCAACGCCGCCCTCAGCAGAAGAACCCCAAGCTCCGCAACGGAGCCTCCAGAGACAGCCAGGCAGCGGGGGAGGGGCGGAGCCACGGGGTGCGCGCGAAGGCCCCGGCCCCGCCCTCCCCTCCCGACGCGTCCGGGAAGAGAGACCCCGGCCGGGACACTAAGACCGGCGCCGCCGTCTACCGCGGCGCCGGGGATGGAATGAACGAGCGGGCGGGTGTGACCGCCGGCACCGGCGGAACACCCGTCCAGAGCCCCCACGAAAAACAGCGGAGAGCCGGCCGCGGCAGCCGCCGCGGCCCGGCCCCGCCCACAGAAGCGCGTGAGGGGAATGCTCCCCTCACAAACCAATGAAGTGAACACCCCGGCCGCAATGGCGGCCGCGGTGTCAAACAGTACAGTGAATCACACACACGCTGACACACATATTGAATAAAGGCTACCAAGACAACTTCAAATAGGGAGAGACCCCCCCCCCCCAGACCCCACTGAATGGGACATGGGAATTAAGGGGGACCCCCCCCGGGGCCCAGCACCAAGGGACGGGGCATCCCAAACCGGGGTCACCAACCCGGCGTCAAGCCTACCCTCTTATTTAGGGTCTCACGGGGAAACTTCTGCTGCAAGGCACCAAAGGTGCCAGCATACCCTCGCTCGGGCCCGCAGCCAAGACTGAGGAGGCACAATTGTCAATCTGATAGGAAAGAGAAAGCCCGAACGGAAATAACCAGATAACAGGCCGGGAGTTACCCCGGCTACCTGACATCCCCCTGTGCAAGGAGGAGCCATCATCTTCTGACTTGCTCGCCGTCTTGCAGAGATGGAAAACTGGGTAATGAGTGGGAGGTCCCAGGTATTTATGGATCAGGGAGGGGCTTTCTTTTTTACTATCATCTCTGCAGGAACGCCTCTTCAGGTTGGTATTACCCACGTGTTATGGTTATCTGAAGCGGGGTGTGTGACATACTTAGAATATGCTTGAAGTCCAGGATGGGCCTCAGGGATCCGTCCTTTTTGGGGACCATGAACAGATTGGAGTAGAAACCTCCTGACTCCAACAGATGTTGGACCGCAAGGCGCAAACCCTGAGCTGACAAAGGGTTTTGAGACATCCGGGATCTGATGAATCTTGGGGACGGCCAGGCTGCAAACTATCTTGTAACCGGAGGACACCACCTCCTGAATCCACCGGTCTGAGACACGTAGCCTCCAGACGTGAGCAAAGAGCTGAAGCCGTCCCCCCTCCCGGATGGGTGAGGGCGCCTCCTCATGCCTGAGGGGGCTTTGGAGAAGGTTTGGGCTTGGGAACGCAGGAGAGGCCGGTATGACCACGGGATCTGCCACGGCCCCAAGAGTTCCTGCGGGTACCCGCGAAGAGGGACCCACGACCTCCTCTGTGAGCACTGTCAGAGAACCGCAGGATCATGTGATCCAACTATAAACCAGGGACCTCTGGACACACAGACCGCGTTCCCAAGAAAACCATTGTCCGAGTTCTCCTATCAGAAACACCAGGCCCAAAGCCTGCGGACACACAGATTCTTGGTTTAAGGCAAACAGATCGCTCAAGTTAAAATATAAGTTTTAATGCTATAACCACACTAGGCAGTGATAACAAACATTTGGCTATGATGGAATATGAAATGATATATAAATTCTGTTCTGAGAGGTTACAGGATAGAGTGAGTTACACAGAGAAACAATAGTCAGTTACCTTGATATGCAGTTTGCAGAGTAGTGGTGATGGGGGAGCTCTCACAAGGGGTATGCCAAGAGCTTATCGATTATTATGGACACCTCCAGCATGCTGCCGCACAACCCCTCCAGATAAGTGACAAATGCCTGGCTCAGGGTTACCCTATTTATGCGGCGAGACCCCTCCACCCCCTCCCCTCTGTGGGACGGGTTGTCACCTCCCACTGTTCTGAGGCTTGCTTCAGCCCCTAAAACCCTTTAGGGGTTATAAATTTGAGCAGGGGGGTCGTATGGCTTTGGACGCGGTACCAAACGATTGGGCTGGACGCGGGGCATCCGATGAGTCCAGAAATGGGGTCCCTAAGCGGGTCAGAACCTTAGATCTCTGTTTTCCAGGTTTTCCTTTATTGCTGAGCCCACAGTTACCTATCCCAGTGTGCGGTTTTTTGAGCCGGTTCTGATTCTGTACCTGGTTTGGTGCTGGGACACATGGGGGCGCAGCTATGGTCCTATTTGTGGTGGTGCCGGATGTCTGCGGTTCCCCTCTTTCATCTGACAAATTCACAGCCAGGGGTCGAGCCAGCTGCAGACCCAGCGGAGTCTTCTCAGACTAGAGGTGTGACAATCAGCAGGGGGGTCTGTGATCTATGCTGTTCAACACATAAATGAGAATTCCCCTTCCTGAAGAGATAAGGACCTGTGCATTTATAACAGGGGGAAGTAAAGGGGAACTCCAGACTTGGATATGTAAGGTTTCTGCACTTAAGCTGGATCGTTCCTTCACAAGCACGAAAGGAGGGGAGGGAAGAGGAGGACCCCCGAAAAAGGTTGAGGCAGCCTACCCTCCTTGGCTAAGACATCCAGACGCTCACCAAAGAGCCGCTGCCCCGTAAAAGAGGAGCCCAGTGATAGCCTTCTTAGCAGCAGCGTCAGCTGCCCACTGACGCAACCAAACAGAGCGGTGCATAGCCACCAAAAGGGCAGAGGTCCTACCACTCAGCCGTACCACATCATCCTGTCTCTTAAGAGCAATAGCTGTTATGGCAGAGGCACAGGCCGGACGCAGCCCAGTCCCCACAAATGTAAAAGCATGGCAGGCCAGCTGATCCATGCGCCGGTCCTCGCTGTCGCGCAGTCTAGTAGTGTCAGGGGAAGGCATAACTGAGGTGTTCAACAGCCCTAGAATGGGAGCGTCCACCTCGGAGGGACCCGACCACCGCTTAATCAGGTCAGGAGGAAAGGGGTATTTCTTATCCAACCCATTGGGCACCGCGGGCAATCTACTAGGATGTTCTCACTCCTTGAGCACCAAATTAATGAAATGACTCTGCTCAAGGAACTCCAGACGCTGCTTAACAGGACGAAAAGGCTCACCCTGCTTCCTCTTAGACAATGTGCAAGATTTCAAAAATGTCGGACAACAGTCTATCAGTGTCCTCAGGGAACCAGGAATCCTCAGACTCAGACCCAGGGTCACTGTCGCAGCCCACCTGCTGGTCCCCAGAGCAATCAGAGCCCGAGAAAAGCTCCCCCTTCCTCTAGAGAGTAACGGTCATCAAAAAGATCAATTTCCTCCTGCTCCTCATTAACCCAGGCAGGCGTGGGAGCCAGGTGCCGCTTCTTGCCAGAGGCCTTACGCGGAACAGGCCTGGCAAACTGCCTTTCAATGCTGGCCACACGAAGTGCCAGATCAGACTGTGACTCCCTGCTAGTATCCCCCTCACTGGGGGCTAAATGCCGGCGCAGGGGGGTAGGCGATGCCGTGGGGGCGCAGAGCTGGGGAGCGAAGCGGGCAGCCCAGACTGGAGAACAAGGAAACTTTGGGTGCATGGTACGCACACCCTGACACTGTCACTCACAGGGGATACCCCACACCCGGTACACAGCCGGGATTGCCCCGAAGGACCCCCAAGCACGTTATCCCCAGAAGCCTCCATATGGTGATTAACACATGCGCAATAGGCCAGCGCTGGGTAAAGGCCAATACAAAAAGCCACCTGGGATGCCCTCCCACGGGATGCCCCCAGAACTCAGTAAAAGGGGGGGATGAGGGGGAGGAAGGAGTAGAGCCGGGAGAAACCACAACCCACTGGTATCCCGCCTGAAAGACATAAGTAAAAAACGACACATGAGCATCCCGCAGCACATGCACCACGAGACCAATAAAAACCCCCCAAGGGGGACTCACGGACCAAGGACACCGCAGGGTCACCAAGACACAGACCGCAGGATGAAGTGACACACTGGAGGATACCGCGCTGCAGCCAGAAAGGGAGAAAATCAGACGTGCAGCTAATCCAAAATGGCGCTGGCAGAGGTACCTCGAGGGGGGGGCCACCCCCCCCGAAGAGCGCAAAAACGGTGCCCACGTGACCCTGCCGGCGCCATGACTAAGCAAAAAACGCCACAGGTTATAGCGCCACCTGCCGCGGAGCGCAGTACAAAGCAGCGCGTTGGCAAAAAAACACCAAAAAACACACTGTAAACAGCAAAATACACCACAACTAAACACCACTCGCCGCTACCACCTGCCCCCCCGAACAAAATTCAGAGAGAGGAGGGGGGGGAGAGAGACGAAGGAGGGGAGGGACCCCTGAAGGAAAAGAAGGGGACACAGTCCCCAAAACACTCACCCCCTCAGAAGCCAGGACAGGAACTCTGCATCCCTAGCAGGCTCACCATAAAGCCTATGGCCGGCTCCCCTTTGTGGTACAGGGTCTGCGGCTTGGAGCAGCGCTCCCCGATCACCTGACCCTAGTGCTCTTCTACCTTCACCCGATCTGTCAGCCAAGGCTGGGAGGCACAGAGGGTCCAGAAACGGGTGGAAATAGACTTGCAGGGCCGCAGGCTTGGTTGCCCCGCTCACCTGCGCAAGATAGAGAGAGCCATAGAGTCTATAGTTAATCCCGTTTTTATAGGGGGCCGGGAGATGCCACAACTCTTCTGCAGTACACTGCGCCACCTTGTGGCGGAATAACCCAACTGTTATGAATACTGAAGCGGGCCGTGCCATGCAATAAGAAAAAAGGATTTGTAATTGATAAAGTGCTCCTAACAATACATATGCATAGTACTATAGCTGCCTTGTGAAAATAACACACCAATCATTTAATAAACAGTAAGAGAAGGGACAAACCTGAGGAGGGGGAGGGAAAAGTAAAGGAATCAAGAGCAAAAATGATTCATAATCTCAGACTAAGAAATAAATCCCGCCCATTAATGATCTATGTGAAGGTCCAGGTTGGCAGGGGTGAGTACCAACCTCCCGGATAGTCACTGACCTTATAGAACACATCGGGAACATACTGCTCGCTGCTGGACTCTTTGGCGTAGCCCAGCTCAGGGGCATCCCGGCATGGCAGCAGGCACTCGTCCCGCACCAGCGCCATGCACTGATTGGAAACCTGGTAGCCCTCGAAGTGCACTTGATTGTCCGGTCCTCCTAAAAGGAATAAACACAAGCTGGGTGAGACCGATCAGAATCATATTCACCGGGCACACACACAGCTGGTCACCGGGTATACACACACACACACACAGCTGGTCACCGGGTATACACACAGCGAGTCACCGGGTACACACACAGCGAGTCACCGGGTACACACACAGAGAGTCACCGGGTACACACACAGAGAGTCACCGGGTACACACACAGAGAGTCACCGGGTACACACACACAGAGAGTCACCGGGTACACACACACAGAGAGTCACCGGGTACACACACAGCGAGTCACCGGGTACACACACACAGAGAGTCACCGGGTACACACACACAGAGAGTCACCGGGTACACACACACAGAGAGTCACCGGGTACACACACACAGAGAGTCACCGGGTACACACACACACAGAGTCACCGGGTACACACACACAGAGAGTCACCGGGTACACACACACAGAGAGTCACCGGGTACACACACACAGAGAGTCACCGGGTACACACACAGCGAGTCACCGGGTACACACACAGCGAGTCACCGGGTACACACACAGCGAGTCACCGGGTACACACACAGCGAGTCACCGGGTACACACACAGCGAGTCACCGGGTACACACACAGCGAGTCACCGGGTACACACACAGCGAGTCACCGGGTACACACACAGCGAGTCACCGGGTACACACACAGCGAGTCACCGGGTACACACCATAAACACACACATTTGCCAATGTAGGAAATAATGAGAAAAGAAGGTAATATGGAAGAGAAAGAGAGATACGGGGGGGGGGGGGGGGAGAGAGAGAAGCCCCGCCCACTGAGCAGTCTATGCTCAATGAAGTATGTCCTCAGTAAAGAAAGCAGCCATTTTGCTGTAGCCCTTCACATACTCAGGGAGGTGCGATGTCATAGACCCTCCCACCCGTGTGTGTGATGTCACAGCATCTTATATAACTAAATGGAGCGGAGCACAGTGATTCTGCAGCAGCTGCTGTGATGTCATAGACCCTCCCACCCGTGTGTGATGTCACAGCATCTTGCATAACGGAATGGAGCTGAGCGTACTGATTCTGCAGCAGCTGCTGTGATGTCATAGACCCTCCCACCCCTGTGTGTGATGTCACAGCATCTTATATAACTGAATGGAGCTGAGCGCGCTGATTCTGCAGCAGCTGCTGTGATGCCATAGCCCCTCCCACCTCTGTGTGTGATGTCACAGCATCTTGTATCACTGAATGGAGCTGAGCGCGCTGATTCTGCAGCAGCTGCTGTGATGTCATAGGCCCTCCCACCCCCGTGTGATGTCACAGCATCTTATATAACTGAATGGAGCTGAGCGCGCTGATTCTGCAGCAGCTGCTGTGATGTCATAGACCCTCCCACCCCTGTGTGTGATGTCACAGCATCTTGTATAAATGAATGGAGCTGAGCGCGCTGATTCTGCAGCAGCTGCTGTGATGTCATAGACCCTCCCACCCCTGTGTGTGATGTCACAGCATCTTGTATAACTGAATGGAGCTGAGCGGCTGATTCTGCAGCAGCTGCTGTGATGTCATAGACCCTCCCACCCCTGTGTGTGATGTCACTGCATCTTGTATAACCGAATAGAGCTGAGCGCACTGATTCTGCAGCAGCTGCTGTGATGTCATAGACCCTCCCACCCCTGTGTGTGATGTCACAGCATCTTGTATAACTGAATGGAGCTGAGCGCACTGATTCTGCAGCAGCTGCTGTGATGTCATAGCCCCTCCCACCCCTGTGTGTGATGTCACAGCATCTTGTATAACTGAATGGAGCTGAGCGCACCGATTCTGCAGCATTTACATGGTTTGCGTGGTGGTTATGGACGCCACTACCTACCTGTAGCCACAACCGTCACAAACTTGGAACCAAAATCCCCGTCCGGTGAAAGGCGGCAGATGTTCGGGTGCTGGTTCTGGAAGAAGCCGGCGGTGATGCACTCCTCTGCGCTCAGGAAATACGAATCCTGCGCAAAAAAAAAAAGCGAATCGAGTCACATGACTCGAGAGGTAAGGAAGTGGCCATGTGACCGGAGGGTGGAAAGTTCGATTCCCAGCTGTAGGACAGGACTGAAATTAAATGTGGAGGAAAAATTCCTATGTGTGCGCAAGCATACGATGGGTATCTATGCACCCCCTTCCCCCCAAAAAAAAATAACCCAAGAGGTTCTCTCCTCTACTTACCTTGTTCCTGCTGTACCGCACCGTGCCCTTCCTGGTGTCCTCAGACATCAGATCAGTAAATATCCAGCCCACCTGCAGAATAGAAATTACATATAAAAATGATTATTAATTATATATATGTCTAAAAAATGAAAAAGTAATAATGAAATGAAAATATATATTTGTAATAAATAAATGTTATATTATTATCAACAATATTAATATTTGCAATAATTAAATATATATATTTTTTATTGCAAATATATATTTAGCATTATTAAACAAATATATATTTGTAATAATAAATATTATATATCTTTATTAAACAATTATATATTTGTAATAATAAATACACATTATATATCTTTAATAAAGATAAATATACATTTGCAGTAAATATATATTTAATAAATAAAATATATATTTGTAATACAAAATACATATATATGTTTAATAAATATATATTTGTAATAACAAATAAAAATTATTAATATAAATAAATATTATATATACCAGTGCTCCCACACCCAAGTCTATCTAAATGGCTGGGCGCAGGAGCGAGCTTCCACGAGGGGAGGGGAATGCGGCCACGGCTCTCAGACCTGCCACACTTAAATGTCCGGACCCTTTTATACTCCAGGGCCATTCCCCAAGGTAGTTTGGCCACTTTAAAGCAGATGAAACCCCTCATAATCTGGTTCTAGAGTCTAAAGGTCTCCAGGGCCAGGTCACAGCTCGCCCCAGATTTGGGATGCCCCACTGTGTGAGGCCTCCAGGATTTCTTGTATACTCGATCAATCACAGGGTGCATGCAGCGGCTTCCCCGGCCCTCCTCTAGCTGGCGCACACACCCACCACCAGCATATCCAAAAGGCCGGCGACAGGTGTACACAGCAGAGGGGAGGCACCCGTTCTATTCTGACTTCATAGCCGGCCATAATTACGCCCGGACGTCAGCTCATGCATGAGCCCTGGGAGTGAGGATTGAGGTGAGTAACAAGTGACATCCTGAATCGGGATGCCCCCTGTAATGCAGACACGACACTTCCTAAAAACGGTCCTCACCTTTCTCAGTCCCAGCTTGGCAGCGATCTCATCCACCACTTTGGCCTTCGGATCGTCCAGCAGCTCCAGGCTGTTCTGCGTCCCGATCTACAAGAAGAAACAATGGCCACGGTAATTAATATAAACAACAACGGTCCCAGTAAACCGCAAAATGGGATGCCCCAGGAGGCACCAAATGTTCCTCAATAATCAATCCTCCAAAGTTACATCAATACAACCATTTTTTATTCATTAGTATGTTAAAAAAGACTACAAACATATACATAAACTGACAGACCTATACATAAACTCACAAACCAGGTACAAGATCTCGCCACCCACGCGTTCCGTGGAGCAAAGTCCACTTTCTCAAGGTAAAGGCACCTTGAGAAAGTGGACTTTGCTCCACGGAATGCGTGGGTGGTGAGATTTTGTACCTGGTCCAGCAGGGGTGATTTTGCACTACAGGGGTGTTTGTCCCAGATGGTTTTGGCATGTTCATTTGATATTAAGTAGATACGTTTTGCACATATAATATTTATAAATTTGCTCTGCATTACTGCACTTTTTTGCACTAGCACTTTAGATTAGACACAGGATATTTATTGGTAGCAATAAAACTATTTGTTTATGTATATATGGTTATGAGGGTTCCTTGCTGTGGCCAGGTTTGTGTATAAATGTTTTTTAAGATTTTGATTGTACTGAGTTTATGTCTGTGAGGTTGTGTCTGTGAGGTTGTGTCTGTGAGGTTGTGTCTGTGACGTTGTGTCTGTGACGTTGTGTCTGTGACGTTGTGTCTGTGACGTTGTGTCTGTGACGTTGTGTCTGTGACGTTGTGTCTGTGACGTTGTGTCTGTGACGTTGTGTCTGTGACTTTGAGGTGGTGTCTGTGACGTTGTGTCTGTGACTTTGAGGTGGTGTCTGTGACGTGGTGTCTGTGACGTGGTGTCTGTGACGTTGTGTCTGTGACGTTGTGTCTGTGACGTTGTGTCTGTGACGTTGTGCCTGTGTCTGTGACGTTGTGCCTGTGTCTGTGACGTTGTGTCTGTGTCTGTGACGTTGTGTCTGTGTCTGTGACGTTGTGTCTGTGACTTTGAGGTTGTGTCTGTGACTTTGAGGTTGTGTCTGTGACTTTGAGGTTGTGTCTGTGACTTTGAGGTTGTGTCTGTGACTTTGAGGTTGTGTCTGTGACTTTGAGGTTGTGTCTGTGACTTTGAGGTTGTGTCTGTGACGTGGTGTCTGTGACGTTGTGTCTGTGAGGTTGTGTCTGTGTCTGTGAGGTTGTGTCTGTGTCTGTGAGGTTGTGTCTGTGACTTTGAGGTTGTGTCTGTGACGTTGTGTCTGTGACGTTGTGTCTGTGACGTTGTGTCTGTGACGTTGTGTCTGTGACGTTGTGTCTGTGACGTTGTGTCTGTGACGTTGTGTCTGTGACGTTATGTCTGTGACGTTATGTCTGTGACGTTATGTCTGTGACGTTATGTCTGTGACGTTATGTCTGTGACGTTATGTCTGTGACGTTATGTCTGTGACGTTATGTCTGTGACGTTATGTCTGTGACGTTATGTCTGTGACGTTATGTCTGTGGCGTTATGTCTGTGACGTTATGTCTGTGACGTTATGTCTGTGACGTTATGTCTGTGACTGTGACGTTGTGTCTGTGACGTTGTGTCTGTGACGTTGTGTCTGTGACGTTGTGTCTGTGAGGTTGTGTCTGTGTCTGTGAGGTTGTGTCTGTGTCTGTGAGGTTGTGTCTGTGACTTTGAGGTTGTGTCTGTGACTTTGAGGTTGTGTCTTTGAGGTTATGTCTGTGACGTTATGTCTGTGACGTTATGTCTGTGACTGTGACGTTGTGTCTGTGACGTTGTGTCTGTGACGTTGTGTCTGTGACGTTGTGTCTGTGACGTTGTGTCTGTGACGTTGTGTCTGTGACGTTGTGTCTGTGACGTTGTGTCTGTGACGTTGTGTCTGTGACGTTGTGTCTGTGACGTTGTGTCTGTGACGTTGTGTCTGTGACGTTGTGTCTGTGACGTTGTGTCTGTGACTTTGAGGTTGTGTCTGTGACGTTGTGTCTGTGACGTTGTGTCTGTGACGTTGTGTCTGTGACGTTGTGTCTGTGACGTTGTGTCTGTGACGTTGTGTCTGTGACGTTGTGTCTGTGACTTTATGTCTGTGACTTTATGTCTGTGACTTTATGTCTATGTCTGTGACGTTATGTCTATGTCTGTGACTTTATGTCTATGTCTGTGACGTTATGTCTATGTCTGTGACTTTATGTCTATGTCTGTGACTTTATGTCTATGTCTGTGACTTTATGTCTATGTCTGTGACTTTATGTCTATGTCTGTGACTTTATGTCTATGTCTGTGACTTTATGTCTATGTCTGTGACGTTATGTCTATGTCTGTGACGTTATGTCTATGTCTGTGACGTTATGTCTATGTCTGTGACGTTATGTCTATGTCTGTGACGTTATGTCTATGTCTGTGACGTTATGTCTATGTCTGTGACGTTATGTCTATGTCTGTGAGTTTATGTCTATGTCTGTGAGTTTATGTCTATGTCTGTGACGTTATGTCTATGTCTGTGACTTTATGTCTATGTCTGTGACGTTATGTCTATGTCTGTGACTTTATGTCTATGTCTGTGACTTTATGTCTATGTCTGTGACTTTATGTCTATGTCTGTGACTTTATGTCTATGTCTGTGACGTTATGTCTATGTCTGTGACGTTATGTCTATGTCTGTGACTTTATGTCTATGTCTGTGACTTTATGTCTATGTCTGTGAGTTTATGTCTATGTCTGTGAGTTTATGTATATGTTTGTAGTCTTTTTTAACATACTAATGAATTAAAAATGATTGTATTGATGTAACTTTGGAGGATTGATTATTGAGGAACATTTGGGGCCTCCAGGGGCTAGACATTGCACATTGTGCAAAAGGTTTCTTTACTTATCTAATACTAATAATGCTGCGCTATTTATTTTACACAACAATTCTTTAAAACAATTTAATCGACCATTGAGCAATTAACACTGTATAAAACTAGCTCCTGTTGTAGGGGACAGCGGGGCACCATCCATCTGGGCTTTAAACTGTAGGTGATTTATGAAATCTATACTGTTTTTGCACATATCTTTAGCACTTACAGCACTATAGCACTTTATTGTCTGGTTAGATGAATTATAATATGTATTTACACATTAGATAATACAATTCTGTGATTACTCACCTGTAGAATTGGTATTATGAGTATACAGTACGTCCTGCTATCGGGTAATACTCCGCCAGATGGCGCTGTGCACTGCAGAGACATTGAAAATAGGCTCCTCCTGGCCCCTCAAATACCCGGGGACCTCTCACAAATCCCCAGCATTGAAAAGCAGTTAACGAGAAGCCGGGAGAATTAAAACAGCCCAAACTAGTAACTATAACAATAACAATCACCATACAGGGGATCGTAGGATAATGCAAAACCAAGGATGGGGTGGAGCAGGAGGTACTGTATACTCATAATACCAATTCTATAGGTGAGTAATCACAGAATTGTATTATTCTTAGTATACAGTACGTCCTGCTCCAGATAAGAATCATTACACTTGGGACATCCAATAGCAGTGTCCATAAAGTAGGGTGGGATCCCCAAAAAAGGTAACAGCAGACAGTTTAAACCACTGCCGCCTGCAGAACCTTGCGGCCAAAAGCAGCATCAGCTGAGGCCCTTACATCAACCTTGTAAAACTTTGAAAAGGTATGAACAGAAGACCAAGTAGCGGCCTTGCAAACTTGTTCAAAAGAAGCCTGGTGCTGGAAGGCCCAAGACGCACCAATAGCACGAGTGGAATGAGCAGTAAGGCGGAAGGGAGGATTCTTCCCCTTAGCAGAGTAGGCCTGAATCACAGCCTGACAGATCCATTTGCTGATAGTAGACTTGGCAGGAACCAAACCCTTCCTAGGACCAGAAGGGACCACAAAAAGGGCATCAGTCTTCCTGAAAGGCGCAGCAGCCACCAGATAGTACTTCAGACACCTAACCACATCCAAAGAGTGCAAACCTCTCTCCTTAGCATTGCTAGGATTAGGGCACAAAGAAGGAAGAACAATATCCTGATTCAAATGAAAGGCAGACACTACCTTAGGCAGAAAGTCTGGCTTGAAGCGAAACACCACCTTGTCCTGGTGTCTCTCATAGTAGGGGGGCTGGATGGAAAGCGCAGCCAACTCAGACACACACCTAACAGAAGTGATAGCCACCAGAAATACAACCTTGAGCGTAAGAATGGCCAAGGCAGCATCCTGCACAGGATCAAAGGGAGCACCCTGCAAGGCTGACAGGACCAAGTTCAAATCCCACCATAGGTTTACGTGGGGGACGCACATGAGTGACCCCCTGAAAAAAGTCCTGATCAGAGGGTGCTGAGCAAAGGACTTCTGGAAGAAAATAGCCAGGGCAGAAACCTGACCCTTCAGAGTACTGAGCTGGAGTCCCATCTCCAACCCATGCTGCAGGAACTCCAGAATCCTGGGGATAGAGAACACATGACAGGGAAGAGACTTAGACTCACACCAGGCAATGTAGGCACGCCAAACCCTGTAATAAATGGAAGAAGAAGACTACTTCCAAGCCTTTATCATGGTATCAACCAGCGATGTAGACAGCCCCTTCTCCATCAAGATGGAGGTTTCAGCAGCCAGGCCGTCAAAGCCAGAGTTTGTAAATTGAGATGGCGTAGTGAGCCCTGAGTGATCAGATCTGGCACCAAGGGCAGAGCGTACTGATCTACTGCCAGCTGCACCACGTCTGCGAACCACACTCTTCTTGGCCACCTGGGGGCCACCAGAATTGCTGGCACCCCTTCCAGAGCAATCTTGTGCAGAACCCTGCCCAGCAGGGGGAATGGAGGGAAGACATACAGGAACTGAAAGTCCTTCCATGACATTGCTAGAGCATCCGTGGTCAAGCCCAGAAGATCCTGGGACAGGGAGACAAAGGCTCGGGAGCTTGTGATTGTGACGGGACGCAAACAGATCCACATCTGGTTGGCCCCAACGGTGACACAGAGATTGAAACACCCTGCTGCATAGGGACCATTCTCCCTGGTGAGAGGTCCCCCTGCTCAGAGAGTCCACCAGGAGATTTTCCACCCCCGGGATGTACACAGCTGATATGCAGGGGACATTGGTCTCCGCCCAGGTCAGGATCACAGACACTTCCTGGAGGGCCCTCTTGCTCCGGGTCCCTCCCTGATGATTGATGTAGGCAATTGCCGTCTGGTTGTCCGAGCGCAGCTGAACAGGCAGGCCCCGAAGGTGAGGAGTCAACTGAGCCAGAACTAACCTGATCACCTGCAGCTCCAAGACGTTGATAGGTGTGTGGGCCTCCTGAGGGCCCCACCTCCCCTAGAACCGCAGGGACTTCCAGAACCCCCCCCAACCTGACAGACTGGCATCCGTGGTGACTGTCTCCCAGGAAGGGGTCAGAAAGGATCTGCCCCCCAACAGATTCCTTGAGTCCATCCACCACGAGAGGGACCTCCTGACCAGGGGGGAAAGCACACAGACCCTGTCCAGGGACGCTGGATCCTTGTCCCACACTGACAGGAGGTGGAGTTGCAGAGGCCTCAAGTGGAACTGAGCATAAGGGACTGCCTCGAAGCACGACACCATCAGGCCCACCAGCTGCATCCCCTGCCTGATGGAGGGATGATGACAAGATAGCAGAAACTGGACCTGTGCAATCAGACTGTCCACCTTCTGTTGAGGAAGGAATTTCCTTGCCTGAACTGTATCCAGATTCATTCCTAGGAAGGGAGTCAGCAAGGAGGGGGACAGCGAAGACTTGGGGTTGTTGATCACCCACCCAAATGACTCCAGGGTGGACACCACCAGTTGAGTATCCAATTCTGCCTGATGTAGAGATTGGGAGGTGATGAGAATGTCGTCCAGATAAGGCAGCACGCGGACGCCCTGACATCTGAGCAGAGACATCACTCCAGCCAGCACCTTGGTGAACACCCTGGGAGCTGAGGTGAGACCAAAGGGCAATGCCACAAACAAAAGCATCTTTGATGTCCACAGAAGTCATGAAATCCCCTGGGTGCAGGGAACTGATGGCAGAGCGCAAAGTTTCCATGCTCCTGACAAATTTGTTGAGGATCTTCAAGTCCAGGATGGGCCTGAATGACCCATCTTTTTTGGGTACTGTGAATAGGTTGGAATAGAAGCCCTTGCCTTTTTCTCTTAAAGGGACCTTGCAGATGACCCCCAGGCCTTGCACTGCCTGCACTAGCTCCTGAGCTGACACAGGGTCCTGAGGAATCCGGGATCTAATGAATCTTGGGGGCGGCCAGGCAGCAAACTCTATCTTGTAACCGGAGGACACTACCTCCTGAATCCACCGGTCTGAGACATGAAGCCTCCAGACGTGACCCCCATCCGGATGGGTGAGGGCGCCCCATCATGCCTGAGGGGGCTTGGGGGAGGACTTAATCTTGGGGCCCCAGGAGGAGCCAGGACGTCCAGGTCCTCTGCCCCTACCCCAGAAATCTCCCCGGGCCCCAGTAAAGGAAACCCCCCTCCCCTGTCTGGCACCACGGTAAGGGGAGGAGAAGGAACCCTGACCCCGAAAGGGCCGAGATTGTCGCCTGCGCTGGGGTAACCTGCCTCCCTTAGCAAAAAGGTCCAGGCGGTCCCCAAACAGACGCAGTCCTTTGAAGGGAAAACCAGTGAGGGCCTTCTTGGCAGCGTTGTCAACAGCCCACTGGCGTAGCCAAACCGAGCGGCGTATAGCCACCACGAGGGCAGATGTTCTGGCACACATTCTGATGGTGTCATCCAAGGCAGAGAGGACAAAATTTACAAAAACATCACAACTAGAGAGTGCATTAAACACCTCACAAGGCAAATCATCAGGGGCACCATCAAGGATACTTCTAAGCAGGGTCCTAATAGCCACAGCCGTAATGGCCGAGGCACAGACCGGGCGCAGCACCGTCCCCACACATGCAAAGGCATGGGACGCCAGCTGGTCAATGCGCCGGTCCTCAGCATCCCGCAGCGTAGTAGAGTCAGGGGAGTGCATAACAGAGGTGTTAGATAATCCTAGGACCGGGGCATCCCCTTCGGGTGGGAATGACCAATACTTTACCACATCAGCAGGAAAGGGATACTTCCTATCCCAACTGTTAGGGACACCGGGAAGTCTACTGGGACGCTCCCATTCCTTGAGCATAAGGTTATTGAAATGTGCTTGCTCAGGAAATTTCAAGCGTGACTTAGCGGTATGAAAGTTCCCCCCTTTGCCTGGGAGCCGCAACAGGGGGATAAATGGACAGAACCTCAAAAATCTGGTCCAGCAATCTATCAGTATCATCCGGGGCCCAGGATTCAGAGCCAGAATCGTCATGACCCTTGGGCCTCTCATCAGATGACCCCGAGTCGGAGAATAGCTCCCCTTCATCAGACGGGGTATAGCCACAAAGATGCCAAAACTCATCAGTGTCCATAGGGAAAAGAGTGACATTAGACGTTAAGTGCAGCTTTTTAGCAGGGGCCTTACGCGCCAAGGTATTAGCAATTAACTTCTCAACACTAGCCAGTCTAGAAGACACATCAGGCTGAGATTCCCCACTAGTATGCAACTCATTAGGAGTGAGATTTAAGCTTGGGGGAGTAGGTGAAGTGAAACGAGGTGCAGCCACTGGCAGGCCAGATTGCAATGCAAGCACCTGCTCAGCACAGGGTACACAGACCCGCGCCTTGTCAGCGTCAGCATGAGGCTGCCCACACGCTACACACAGCCGGTCTTGTCCCAACGGGACCCTGGTCACATTATCCTGAGATGCCTCCATATGGTGATTATAGCGGCGCTATAGGCCGATAGGGATTAACGCTATACAGCAACCCTGGATGCCCCAATAACCCGCTAGGGACGTGGGAGTAATTACACTAGGCCTCACAAGTTAACCAACTAATAGAGGGCTGGGAGAAGCCAACGGATTCACCCGTCTGAAAGACACAATCAAATGAGCCGTAAGCAGACAATAATAAAAAGGTGGTAATAAAGCCGCCCGCGAGGGCACTTACGGACCGCGGTAGGTAGAGGTCCGTCACGCAGAAGCCGACCAAGTGGACAAAAATACCATTTTGTGATTACTCACCTGTAAAATGGGTATTATAAGTATGTCACACACCCCACTTCAAACATTAATAATTACAATAGGGTTAACTCACCGCTAGGTGGCAGCATTGCAGAGAATCTCCAAAAATTCAACAGGCCCCTCCCGGTCTATACATACCTGGTACCTCCCAACAATCACCCAGTATTAGAACAGCAGTAAGACAAGGTACCAGGAACAAACAATGTAACCCTCAACGTAAAGAACTAAACTTCACCATATAAAGAGCCAGGATACCGAAAAGGGCGGGTGAAGTGGGGTGTGTGACATACTTATAATACCCATTTTACAGGTGAGTATTCACAAAATGGTATTATTCTAAGTATGTCACACACCCCACTTCAAACATTAATAATTACAATACGGACATCCAACAGCAGTGTCCAGAAAAGGGTGGGTATCCGAATCAGGCAATAATGCAGAAAAAACTCAAACCACTGCAGCCTGCAAAACCTTGCGGCCAAAAACAGCATCCGCTGAGGCCCGCACATCAACCTTATAGAACTTAGAAAAAGTATGAACAGAAGACCAAGTTGCAGCCTTACACACTTGTTCAACCGAAGCCTGGTGCTGAAAAGCCCAGGACGCACCAACCGCACGAGTAGAGTGAGCAGTAACGCGAAAAGGAGGATCCTTCCCCTTAGCCGAATAAGCACCAACAATGGCCTGACGAATCCATTTACTAATGGAAGACTTGGCTGGAGCCAAACCCTTCCTAGGACCACAGGGCACCACGAAAAAGGCATCAGTCTTCCGAAAAGAAGACGTAGCACATAGATAGTACCTAACACAACGTACAACATCCAAGCAGTGCAAAGCACTCTCCTTGACATTCTTAGGCTTAGGACACAAGGAAGGAAGAACAATGTCCTGGTTAAGATGAAAGGCAGAGACCACTTTAGGGAGAAAGTCTGACTTGAAGCGAAAAACCACTTTGTCCTGATGATCCTCGAAATAAGGAGCCTGAATAGACAAAGCTGCCAACTCTGAAACACGCCGAACCGAAGTGATGGCCACCAGAAAGGCAACCTTCTGAGTAAGAGTGGACAGAGCAATATCCCGCAAAGGCTCAAAAGGAGGAGCCTTAAGAGCAGAAAGAACCAAATTCAAATCCCACACTGTGAGCAAAGGCTTCCTAGGAGGCCGCACATGCGAAACACCCTGGAAAAAGGTCTTGACCAAGGAATGACTAGCAAAAGACTTCTGGAAAAAAAATTGACAAAGCAGAAACCTGCCCCTTCAAGGTACTCAGCTGAAGACCGGAGTCCAGCCCCGACTGAAGAAACTCCAGAATCCTAGACACAGAAAAGACCCGGCAAGGCAAAGACCTAGCCTCACACCAATCAATATAAGATCTCCAATACCTGTAATAGATGGAAGAAGAAGATCTCTTCCTGGCACTAATAAGAGTCCGAATGACCGCATCCGAAAGACCCTCCTCTTTTAAGATGGAGGTTTCAGCAGCCAAGCCGTCAAAGCCAGCGTTTGTAAACTGGGGTAACATAGTTGACCCTGTGTGAGAAGATCCGGCCGAAGAGGCAGATCGAACTGATCTACGGCCAGACGAACGATGTCCGCGAACCACACCCGCCTTGGCCACCTTGGAGCCACGAGAATGGCGGGAACTCCCTCCAGAACCAACTTTCGCAGAACCCTGCCTAGCATGGGAATCGGAGGGAACAGATAAAGAAACCCCAGGTCCCTCCAGCTCAGGGCCATGGCATCCACTGCCAGAGCCAGAGGGTCCCGGGACAGGGACACAAAGGACGGAAGCTTGTGACGAGAGGCAAACAGATCCACCTCCGGCGTCCCCCACCGGAGACAAAGCGACCGAAACGCCTGGGGATGGAGAGACCACTCCCCCCGACGGGACGCACACCGGCTCAGAAAGTCCGCCTCTGTGTTTTCCACTCCCGGAATGTAAACTGCCAAGATGCAAGGGACATGAGTCTCCGCCCAGACTAAAATCAGAGACACCTCCCTGTGGGCACCCAGACTGCGAGACCCTCCTTGGTGATTGATGTAAGCAACCGCCGTCTGATTGTCTGATCGAACCTGAACCGGCAGACCTTGTAAATGATGCGTCAAGCGAGACAGAACCAACCTGATGGCTCGCAATTCCAGAACATTGATGGGCAAGTGGGCCTCCTGAGGGTCCCACTGCCCCTGAAACCGAAGATCCTTCCAAAAACCTCCCCAGCCTGACAAACTGGCATCCGTGGTGACAGTTTCCCAAAGCGGGGTCAGAAACGACCTGCCCTTCAGAAGGTTGTCCGAGACCAACCACCACAGAAGGGACTGCCGAACCCGAGGGGACAACCGGAAGGACCGATCCAACGACCCCGGACGCCGATTCCAAGACGCCAAAAGATGAAGTTGAAGAGTCCTCGTATGAAACTGAGCAAAGGGAACTGCCTCGAACGAGGCCACCATCAACCCCACCAGTCTCATCCCCAGACGAATGGACGGATGAGGATGGGAGAGAAGCAACTGGACCAATTCCTGAATCAGCAGAACCTTGGCCTGAGGGAGAAACACTCTGTGCTGGCAGGAGTCCAACGACATCCCCAGAAAGGTCACCACCCTGGCCGGAACCAGCGAGGACTTGGGGTAATTGATCACCCAGCCGAACCTCTCCAACGTAGACACCACCGCGCTGGTGTCCCCCTCTGCTTGACTGAAGGAAGGCGCCATGATGAGAAGATCGTCCAGGTAAGGCACAATGCGAATCCCCTGAGCTCTGAGCAGGGCCATCACCCCCGCCAACACCTTGGTGAACACTCTCGGAGCAGAGGTGAGGCCGAATGGAAGAGCTACAAACTGAAAATGCCGATCCTCCACCACAAAACGAAGGAACCTCTGATGAGCTGGAAAGATCGGAATGTGCAGGTACGCATCCTTGATGTCTATGGACGTCATAAAGTCCCCCTGCCGAAGCGAACCGATCGCAGACCGCAGGGTTTCCATGCGGAACTTTCGGGGACGAATAAACCTGTTGAGAAACTTCAAATCCAGAATAGGACGGAAGGACCCGTCCTTTTTGGGGACAGTGAAGAGATTGGAGTAAAACCCGCGCCCTACCTCTGAAGAAGGAACCGGGCAAACGACAGCTAAGTCTAGAAGATTCCTTACCGCCGCCAGGAGCCCCTGCGCGGCCAAAGGATCCAAAGACACCCGAGACCTGAAGAACCTTGGAGGAGGACGGGACTCGAACTCCAACTTGTAACCGGCCGAAACCACCTCCCGGATCCATCTGTCCGAGACCTCCTGGTCCCACACCCGGGAGAAAAGTTGCAACCGTCCCCCCACCCGAACGGGTGAGGGCACCCCCTCATTGCTGGGTGGGCTTGGCAACCGGCTTGGGCTTGGCACCCCAGACGCGAGCGGGACGGCCACGGCCTCTACCCCTGCCGGCTCCGGCTCCCCGAAAGGACGGATTGAAGGAGACCGTCCCCCGAAAGGAACGGCGAAATTTCTTGCGCTGAGGTAACTTACCTCCCTTGGCAACAGAATCCAGCCTCTCACCAAAAAGCCTCAAACCCAAAAAGGGAAGAGCCGTGAGCGATCTTTTAGAATTAAAATCAGCCGTCCACTGTCTCAACCACACACAGCGCCGGATAGCCACCAGCAAGGCAGTAGCCCTGCCACACATCAACATGGCATCCTCTTGAGCGGCCAGGATAAAGGACAAGAAAGAATCGCAGCGCTTAAGCGCAAGGGACTCATCACAGGTAGGCTCGAGATCCACACCCAAGTCCCTGACAATAGACCTGACCGCAAAAGTCAAAAGAGCCGAAGCACAGACAGGCCTTAACACCGAACCCGCACATACAAAGCCATGGCGGGCCAGCTGATCAATCCGGCGATCCTCGCCGTCCCTGAGCGAAGTCGTGTCAGGGGAATGCACGACCGCCGTGTTGGACAGTCCCAAGACCGGAGTATCTACCTCAGGGGGGACAGACCAACGCTTCATCAATTCCGCCGGAAAGGGATACTTCCTATCTCAGCTAGACGGCACACCAACAAGACGTGTAGGTTGCTCCCATTGCTTGAAAACAATTTCTTCAAAATGCTGTTGGCTGGGAAACTCCAAGCGCTGCTTGGACACCCCAAAAAGCTGACCCTTAGGCCTAGGAGCAACCACCGGAGGATCCAAATCCAAAACCTCAAACATCTGAGTCAGAATGGTAGAGGAATCGAGAGGAAGGCCCTCAGCCTGATCCCCCTCAGCACCCAGCAACTGCTGAACATCAGAATCTTCTTCCTCAATGAGCTCACCATCTTCAAGGGGACGATCCGACCAATCCAGATCTCCAACAACTTCCTCATCTGAATCCGGCGGAGGCGGAGACAGATGCTTCCGCTTAGCTGGAGCCTTCTGAGCGGCCATTGCAGAAAACCACTTCTCAAGGCTGGTCAAACGGGCACATACCTCAGACTGCGAATCCCCGCCCAGGACAACGTCACACGGGGTCCGGAAAAATAGAGGGGGAGAGGGAGATGGCGCGGCTGACGAAGTGCTAGGCACCGGAGTACTGGACTGCCGTGCAATGTTCTGCTGTGCACATGGGATACACAAAATGACATCATCTCCCTGGAGCGGAGTCCCACAACCCCCGCACACCTTGGATTGTCCCGAAGAACCATTCCCGGTATCTGTGGCAGCCTCCATGTGGTGAAATTTATGGTATTTGCAGAACCCAGGGATTTATGCAGTACGCGACCCGGGATGCCCCCTAATTACCTAAAGATTGTCTAAAGATTGTCAAAAAATCCTGACCCAGGGGAATAGCATAAAAAAAAACCTGATATATATAGTTTTATGAAAACACCCCCCACAAGCCAGGTATATAAGACCGGGAGAGCCCTGCCAGACGGGATCCCAGGATCTGAAAGACACAA
Source organism: Gastrophryne carolinensis (assembly GCA_027917425.1). Lineage (NCBI taxonomy): Eukaryota > Metazoa > Chordata > Amphibia > Anura > Microhylidae > Gastrophryne > Gastrophryne carolinensis. The sequence continues at coordinate 195,586,426 of CM051243.1, forward strand.
AAGAACAGGGACAACAGTCAATGCAGGCACAATAACCTATACAAACATACAAGAATATGATACAACCCCCTTCCCCCCCCCCCTCATTAACCATAGACAAAAGGAGATGGTTAATATACACAACCAGCACTTTAAAAAGACGTGCAGGAGCGAGGAGGCGGGAGAAGGAGGGGACGCAAGGCGGGGGGCCAGGCCACCAACCTTATGTGACCAAAACATCCCCCGCAAGATACTGCCAGCAAGGCGCCTACCTGAGAGAGCACAAGCGCAGAGAGGCACCCGCAGAAAGATGGCGGCCCGAACACCGCTCCGTGACAGTGAGGGAGGGGAAGACGAGCCCCGGGAGCCGAGAAAGCCCCGCCCCTCCAAAACGGGCAATCAGCGCGCGGCCCGCGCGCGCGCGCGGTCCCGCCCCCCTGCGGCGTCATCGCAAGCCAGACCAGCGAACCGCGCTAAGCCTCCAAGACGGGACCGGCGGAGCAACCAGCCGGTCCCAAGTGCGCAACACACACACACACGCTCATCTCCCTCTATTACCCCTGTGAAGGCCGGACACGCCAGGCTGCAAGCGCCGAGCACGGCGCTCAGACACAGGCGGGACCGCGGCGCAGCGCGCCGCGAGGCCCCGCCCCCCCGGCTCCTGAGGGGAGAAACGCCAACTCACACCAGCAGCAGCTGAAGTAAAGACACACACACACAAGGCAGATCCAGACAAAAAAACGCCACAGAAAACAGCGCAGGAGCCCTCACAAAGCGCAGCAGCCACACTCACACAACCATGTCACCGGTCCCAAAGCGCGCCACACCCCCCGGAGTGAGGAATAACTAATGTCCCAGGGCTAGACACATCCTGAACCGCTAACTTCCACTAATTAAATGGGGGCATCCCACATCCGGATCACCACTCCGGGAATCCCGCTATGCCCCGCAATGAAGGGTCGAGCGGAGGAGCTAATCTCCTAGGCACCAAAGGTGCCGGCTACCTTTTGCCCGGCCTACAGCCGAAGCTGGGAGGCTGCCAGTAAATAGATATACTATCAAACAAGAGCCGGGCAGAAATAGACCACGGGGGGGGGGGGGGGGGGGGGGCCGGGGGGATACCCCGCTACCTGCAAGCAGGAGACTTCTTTCTTCTGTCTTGTCGCCACCTTGTCACAACACTGGGTGATTGTTGGGAGGTACCAGGTATGTATAGACCGGGAGGGGCCGGTTGAATTTTTGGAGATTCTCTGCAATGCTGCCACCTAGCGGTGCGTTAACCCTAGTGTAATTATTAATGTTTGAAGTGGGGTGTGTGACATACTTAGAATATGGCGTCGATCTACCTCAAGGGGCGGGCCCGCACAAGCAATGACGCGGAACGCGCCAGAGACAGGCCCCGCCCCCTGAAGAGTGCGAAGCCAACACGTGACAAGCAGCGAATGAGGTAACGCCGCCGCCAAGCGCGGAACATGGTGAAAAAAAGGCGCGCGGCGGCAATTTTAAGTATAGTAATAATAAAACAAGTCAGCGCGGCGGCTGACACGAAGCATAATGAAATAAAGCACAAAGCCAATACACGTATATACATACACACACACACACACCCCCCCCCCTCTTTCCCCCCGAAGGCTACAAGGAGAGCGAGGGAGGACAGCGGCCACTTACATAGGGCCCACCGATAGACAGGGGCAATAGTGCGGGAGGGGCATCCCATAGAGGCTCACCATAAGCCTGAACCGCCTACCCTTTGGTGGGGGATTGCGGTGGAGCAGCGCTCCTAAGCACCTGACAGCGGTGCTGCCTACCATCACCCGACCAGCGCAGCCAAGGCTGGGAGGCATATTACTAGTGGAACGGGGGGGAATAGTCCTACAGGGCCGCAGGCTAATAGCCCAGCTCACCTGCGAGTAGAGACAGCCAATTTCTGGTCCTTCGCAGCCAGACTGCAGAGAAATTCTGGGGATTTGTGGGAGGTCCCCGGGTATTTGAGGGGCCGGGAGGAGCCTATTTTCGATGTCTCTGCAGTCCAGCGCCATCTGGCGGAGTAATACCCGAGTGTAAGTATTATATCTGGAGCAGGATGTACTGTATACTAAGAATATATATGTTTTTTTAGCCCAGGGGTGATTACCCGCCATGTAACTGTGTGTGTGTGTGTGTGTGTGTGTGTGTGGATTTTTTTTTATCATATAATGAATGAATTTTTTTTCTTATTAATAAATTATATTTATTAATAAATATACATTATATTTATTAATAAATATACATTGGTGGTGGGCACAGACTGTCACTGGATGAATTGAAGCACTATTATTGATGGATGAATAAGCTTTATTGAAGAAAAAAATGGCGGACATTGCATAGCTCTGTGCTTATATATATATATATATATATATATATATATATATAATTTATTTTTATTGTTTATTTATAAAGCGCCGTCACAGTCTGTGGCGCTGCACAAGGTAGAAATTACACAAGAGTGAGAAAAGTAAAATACTTACAATACAAGCAATGCATTGCAACACCGTCCACAAGTCTCTAAGACTCCTGGGGGGAGGGTTGTCCTAATTCTCTATAGGGCAAATTAGGTTGCCCCGCCGTGTGAAGCCCCTCCACTCACCTTTTCCAAGAGCTGCGGCACCATTTGTTCTACCCATTTATGGGGAAACCCGATTTGGGATGCCCCGCTGTGTGAAAACCCCCGGATGACCCGATGCACTAACCTCTTCCACGAACTTTCAACGCGGTCGCATCCCCAGCATACCTCTAGCTAGGTGTGCACACACTCCAGGCCTTCTTCAATGGCTACGATGGGCACGCCCACTGCTGGAGGCGGGGATAGGGATGCGGTGAATGGCTGGCGCTGGCACGCTCCCTGTCATAGGGAAGCAGGGGACGCTGGCCTTAGATTACGCGACGTCAGCGGCTCCGAGCGCGCCGATTGGACGAGCGGCTGCGCATATGCCGTAGGACCGGGAAGAAGTGAGTTGGCTTCAGCGACCTGGGGGGTCACACACATCCCTGATCCGGGTGCCCCGGGGAAGAGGACCGAAACTCAGGATAGTCAAAACCCTGTGTTTTGGCCCACTTTAAGCTTCTTGTCTGTATAGTGGTGCACTGCTGCTTCTCATTGGATAATAAGCAAAGATGCTGCAGACAGCCAATCAGATCGTGGCTGGAGTAAGCAGCTATCGCTCGGACAGCCCATTCCCGATCGGGGTGCCCCCGGGAGCAAGGACCAAAACCCAGGATAGTGAAAATCCTGGGTTTTGGTCCACTTTAAGCTTCTTGTCAGTATAGCGGCGCACTGCTTCTTTTCATTGGATAATACCGAAGATGCTGCGGACAGCCAATCAGATCGTGGCTGGAGTAAGCATCCATTGCTCGGACGGCCCCTTTGCCTTACCTGTGGCGGCTCATAGATGGCGGCAACCTCAGCTCGGATGCCCAGAGGGATGTCCTTGTGTTCGGTGTAGCGGCCGTACAGGTAGCCGATGTGCTGGTTGCCCGTCTTGCGCCAGAAGTCCAGGAAGCGGTCGGCGATGGTGTGATTCTCAAACATGATGTTGTCCACGTGTCTGTATTTCTGTAAGAAAGAAAAAATGGAAAAAAGGAAAAAAAAAAAAAAAGGGAAACGAAAAGGGAAAAAGGGCAAAAAAAAAAGAGGAAAAAAAGGGGGGGTGGGGAAGAGAAAAAAGGGGGAAAAAAGAGGGTAAAAAAAAGGGAGAGAAAAAGGAAAAAAAGAATGGAAAAAAGGGGGAAAAAAGAATGGAAAAGAGGGGGAAAAATGGGGGAAAAAGAATGGAAAAAAGGGGGGAAAAAAGAATGGAAAAAAGGGGGGAAAAAAGAATGGAAAAAAGGGGGGAAAAAAGAATGGAAAAGAGGGGGAAAATGGGGGAAAAAGAATGGAAAAAAGGGGGAAAAAAAGAATGGAAAAAAGGGGAAAAAAAGAATGGAAAAAAGGGGGGAAAAAAGAATGGAAAAAAGGGGGAAAAAAAGAATGGAAAAGAGGGGGAAAAATGGGGGAAAAAGGGTTAGAAAAGCTGGAACCAGCTCCGCCAGTTTGTTCTGCCCTCAGCCATCTTGTTTCCTCACCTGTCGGTTGAGTGTGATGGCGCTGGGTTGGCATTTGGTGCAGATGCCGTCGGGCCAGGGTGGATGCCCCTCACAGCCGGACTTAATCTTGCAGCTTATGTTTTCTAAGGCCACAAACTTCCCTCTGAATATAAAATAACACAACGGTCACAAAAGCATCAGACAATATACGCAGCAGGACCATTGTGCCAATGCAGTTGTGGCGCTCAGCCAATCGGCGCGCTCGCTTTCTGCTTGACCCTGCGTTGTGGGAGTGACAGGATCGGGTAACCTGGGGGAATACACACACAGCGGGGCATCCCAATTCAGGCTGCCGCCGCACGGAGGAGCAACTCACGGGAAAGTGAAATCTCTATGTGTAGTTCCTCTTTAAAGTGGCTCAAAACCCAGGATTTTGACTATCCAGGTTCTGGGTCCTTACAGCCTGACGACCTTACGGCCGTTTCGGGTCCACCCGACCCTTCGCCAGAGGTACGCTACATTTCTAACTATTACCCACACTTTATATGGCCAGTAAATGCTTTCCTCCCCTCGGCCCCCGGCGCGGGATGATGGGAAATGATGCAGCTCTCTGTCTGCGTCATCGCCTGTCACTAGCTGAGACAGAAACGGCCGCAAGGTGTTTCTATATTGTCTGTTTAAAGTGGACCAACACCCAGGGTTTTCACTATCCTGGGTGTTGGTCCACTTCCGTGGGGCACCCCGCTGTGTGAAACCCCCCAGAAAGCCCCAAAAACTCACCTGACCCTGCTCCCACATGACTCGCTCCACCAATCACCGCCGACGGACAAGTGGGGTCTGTCGACGGACAAGGTGAGAGCGCCGGCCGCCGCCTCTCGCACGTCCCTCTTACACGGAGCGCGCCCGCATTCACAAACGGCCGGCGCGGGTGTGCGCCCTGCTAGAGGGATGAGCAAGAGGCGGCGGCCCGCGCATGCGCCGTTGGAACGAGGAACAGGTAGGATTTGTGGGCGTCCTGGGGGGTTTCACACAGCGCCCCCCCCCCCCCGATCGGGGATGCCCCGCAGGCAGGGAGCTGATCGGCCCGGGAATCTTATAGATCAGCGGTGGGTGTTGGTCCACTTTAATGGTCACATATGTTTCTTATAACTTTTCATGTCTTGTGGACACATTGAATATATGTGAAGGACGCTGTGATAGACTGTGGGGATGCAGTGTGTTGGAACTATGTGCAATATGCTACTATCTGAGCTATGATTTTTGGTGAAATTGTGGCACTTTTGAGCCGCTATCTGAACATGCAATATATTATCGCGGCATTGCATGGTTTAAATTGATTCATTTTGTTGCAATAAGCACTTTAATAGAGCTTTGTAAATGTTTGCAATTATTTTCAATTGAAATATAAATTAAATAGCGAGATCTTTTTTTTTTTTTACATAGTACACTGGTGCAACAAGTGGCCATTATTCAGGGTGAGGGTCTGGATCAATGTGAGCAATCTGCATGTACGGGGGGGGGGGGGGGGGGACATAAAAGATAGGCTCTTATGCAGGATGAATGTCCGGATTAATGTGGGCAATCTATATGCACGGGGGGGGGGGGGGGACATACAAAATAGGCTCTTATTCAGGGTGAAGGTCCGCTTTAAGTGGGCAAAACACACAATCACCACCACTAGGGGGCGTGGTCTCACTTGTCGGCGCCTCCCGTCAGCTTGCGGATGTAGGCGTGGAAGGACATGTGCTTCACCGGCGGCTCCAGATGGTTCAGATAATCCTCGTCGAAAGGCTGCAGGACACAGCGATGGCAATGATGAGAGATGAGCGGCGGCCGCCATAACACACACACACAATGGACTTACCTCCAGCGGGACACAGTGGACGCATTTACCCATAGGGCCGTGCCGACACCTGCAACGAAAAAGCAGCGTGATCAGGAGGAGGAGGAGTCACAATATTATATATTGTAATAAGATTTTATGTATTAAAATATTATATATCTATTAATATATATTAATATATGTATTATTATTTGTATTAATATTATTGTAATAAAATTAATGTTCAGCTGTCACAATATTATATATTGTAATAATATTATATGAATTAATATTTTTTTATAATATATATATATATAAATATAATATATGCATTAATATTTTTTCTATTAATATTAATGTAATAATAATAATATTCGGCTGTCACAATATTAGATATTCTAATAATATTATATGTAATATAGTAGTATATATTTCATTATTATATACTAATATTAATATATTATATGTATTAATATTATTGTAACAATATTAATGTTCGGCTGTCACAATATTATATATTGTTATAATATTATATGAATATATATATATATATATATATATTTATTAATATAATATAATATATGCATTAAGATTATTGTAATAATAAATGTTTGGCTGTCACAATATTATATATTCTAATATTATATGTATTAATTAATATATTATATACATATTTATATATATATATATTAATATAATATATGCATTAATATTTTTTCTATTAATATTAATGTAATAATAATAATGTTCGGCTGTCACAATATTATATATTCTAATAATATTATATGTAATATAGTAGTATATATTTCATTATTATATACTAATATTAATATATTATATGTATTAATATTATTGTAACAATATTAATGTTCGGCTGTCACAATATTATATATTGTTATAATATTATATGAATATATATATATATATATATATATTTATTAATATAATATAATATATGCATTAAGATTATTGTAATAATAAATGTTTGGCTGTCACAATATTATATATTCTAATATTATATGTATTAATTAATATATTATATACATATTTATATATATATATATTAATATAATATATGCATTAATATTTTTTCTATTAATATTAATGTAATAATAATAATGTTCGGCTGTCACAATATTAGATATTCTAATAATATTATATGTAATATAGTAGTATATATTTCATTATTATATACTAATATTAATATATTATATGTATTAATATTATTGTAACAATATAAATGTTCGGCTGTCACAATATTATACACCACATATTAGCAAGCTCATCTCCTCATCTCACATCCTTTCCCCCCGGAGCTCCCCCATAAGGTCAGGGAAAGGTCACTTCCTACTTATGTGTGAGCACTGACCTTTCTCCTGTAGGCCCGCTCCTCCCTGCAGCTCCGGGGGCATCCCGATTTGGGATACGGTAAGGGCAAGCCGGGTATTTCGCTGCCGGCCCATGTGACTGCCGGCGACCAATAGGGTTGCAAAGCGCCGGACGCTAAGCCATCAGCGCTACGGAAGATGATGGCGCTATAGGAATAAACAATAATAAGCCAACGGCGGTAACGTGGGACACCAGACCAGCCGCTGGCAGCCAACTTGGGCTCGGGCTTGCTTTTAAAGTATCCCCCGGAACTGCCGTTTAAAGCGGAACAAAACCTGGGAGTTTGACTTTCGCAGGCATTGTTCCGCGTCTCCCCAAAACGGGATGCCCCACTGAGTTAAACCACGCTCCAATGGTGCATGCGCGGCCTCTCCTCAAAGGAGGCGGCTCTCCTTAGACAATGGCATTCGGCTCTCATTTAAATAATGGGGAGAGCCGCATGCTGAATGACGACGTGACAGCAGACGGCTCTCATTGGACGAGAGCATGTGCCGCGCATGCGCAGTTGGGGGGGGCGTTACACAGAAGAAAATCTAGCGGCCGGCCCTGGAACGGAATCTTTTAGATTCCAGGGTGGGTTTTGTTCTGCTTTAGGGAGGAACACCACCTCAAAAAAAAAATGACTTGTTTGGTGGGGGAGGTGGGGGGTCCTCCCTGGCTTTGTGTATCCCCACAGATCACCCGAAAACTCACCTCTTCTGGGTTCCCACATAGGCCGATCAGCAGCGCTCAGTCCTTTTACAGGCACCCTGGGGGGTTCCCCACAGCGGGGCCAGCGATCTTTCAGATTCCAGATGGCCATTGGCGAGTTTTGTTCTGCTTTAAAGAGACCTAGAGCACTGAAAGACGAGGTCTGACCAGCCCTGAGGAAGCGACGGTGCTCGTCACGTAACGCGTAGGACAGTGGAGGGGTGCTGCTGGCCTGTGGTACATGTAAGACCTTGTGTTTTTTTATCTATGTCCCTGTCATTACTCCGCTGTGTCCCTCTTATTTGTTGGATTATGCCGCTATGCCCAGCTATTATGCTTACACTGTGCACATTGGACTCATTGTATTATCCTTAGTATTTATTTTTGATTTGCACGCTGAACTTTTTGGATGGATCGGCCCCGGCTTATTTTTCATAGGGATCTATACGAGATTGTGACCATTGTGTCCTTACTTGCTTGGCCGTCGGCGCCCTCTAGTTGTCATGTGATGTCAGTATATGTTTTTTGATGGACTTTTTAAACTGTTTTGTATATAAATCAATAACATATTTACAGGTTATCCATTATACATTTAGCCCCGCCCAGTTACCCTTTTGCCCCGCCCAGCTGGAAAAGCACCCAGACTGAAAACTGCTGTTTAATACGCACAGTGCCCCCGGTGGTGGGGGCGGGTACGTACAGCTGAGGGTCTCGGTTCCGGTAGATCTTGCCTTCCTGCTTGTTCAGGTATTGGTCGATTTCGTCTTCGGCGGCCGGGGGGGCGCTGGCGGGACGGCTCAGGGTGGCCGAGGTGTCCATGACCTCAGTGGAGGGTCCGGGAGCGCTGGATGGAAACAGGAACAGCATGTCGCCGTGTCTGCGCAAGAAGAGAGACGCCGCCATTTATTATTTATATGGGTCATAGCGACTGACACCTCTGAGATCACTTACACACCCCTGCAGCCACTTCATAGACTTACCTTTACCCAGGACCTATAAGAAGGTGGTGTGCCGGCAGCCACCCATCACTTACACACCCCTGCAGCCACTTCATATACTTACCTTACCCAGGACCTATATGTGCCGGCAGCCACCCATCACTTACACACCCCTACAGCAACTTCATAGACTTACCTTTACCCCGGACCTATAAGAAGGTGGTGTGCCGGCAGCCACCCATCACTTACACTCCCCTGCAGCCACTTCATATACTTACCTTACCCAGGACCTATAAGAAGGTGGTGTGCAGGCAGCCACCCATCACTTACACGCCCCCTGCAGCCACTTCATAGACTTACCTTACCCAGGACCTATATGTGCCGGCAGCCACCCATCACTTACACGCCCCTGCAGCCACTTCATAGACTTACCTTACCCAGGACCTATATGTGCCGGCAGCCACCCATCACTTACACACCCCTGCAGCCACTTCATAGACTTACCTTACCCAGGACCTATAAGAAGGTGGTGTGCTGGCGGCCACCCATCACTTACACGCCCCTGCAGCCACTTCATAGACTTACCTTACCCAGGACCTATAAGAAGGTGGTGTGCCGCGGCCACCCATCACTTACACGCCCCTGCAGCCACTTCATAGACTTACCTTACCCAGGACCTATAAGAAGGTGGTGTGCCGGCAGCCACCCATCACTTACACGCCCCTGCAGCCACTTCATAGACTTACCTTTACCCAGGACCTATAAGAAGGTGGTGTGCCCGGCAGCCACCCATCACTTACACGCCCCTGCAGCCACTTCATAGACTTACCTTACCCAGGACCTATAAGAAGGTGTGCAGGCAGCCACCCATCACTTACACGCCCCTGCAGCCACTTCATAGACTTACCTTACCAAGGACCTATATGTGCCGGCAGCCACCCATCACTTACACGCCCCTGCAGCCACTTCATAGACTTACCTTACACGGGAGCGATATGTGCCGGCAGCCACCCATCACTTACACGCCCCTGCAGCCACTTCATAGACTTACCTTACCCAGGACCTATAAGAAGGTGGTGTGTCGGCAGCCACCTATCACTTACACACCCCTGCAGCCACTTCATAGACTTACCTTACCCAGGACCTATTAGAAGGTGGTGTGCTGGCGGCCACCCACCCTGTTATTCTTGTATGAAAACCACCCTGAGCCCCACCTTCCACTTCTTGTGTATAGAACTTCTCACATGCTGCACCTTCTCTCTGGGGGGAACCTTAATCTTTGTTTTTTGACCAAAAGTCAAAAAATACAATTCTGTGATTACTCACCTGTAGAATTGATTTTACTGTGTACAGCACGGCCTGTTTCATTTCAATCATTACTTGGGTATTCCGCCACAAGGTGGTGCAGTTGACTGCAGAAGACTTGTGGCTGCTCTCGGCCCCATATAAAGCCAGGAATCACCCATAGACCCCCCAGTGTTGAAAAGCAGTTACGCCAGAAGCCGGGAGATAAACCAGGATAAAAAATACACAGCCTCACACAAAATAACCTCTGAACAAATCACCATAAAGAGTCAACCAAGGATAACGATAACAAGGGAGGGATGAAACAGACCGTGCTGTACACAGGAAAAAACAATTCTACAGGTGAGTAATCACAGAATTGTATATTTCCAAGTGTACAGCACGGCCTGTTTCATTTCAATCATTACTTTTGGGACATCCAATAGCAGTGTCCTTAAAGTAGGGCGAGATCCCCAATGAGTAACGGCAGGCAGCTCAAGCCACTAACACCTGAAGCACCTTGCAGCCAAAAGCTGCATCAGCTGAGGCCTTAACATCAACCTTGTAAAACTTGGAAAAGAGTATGAACAGAAGACCAAGTAGCGGCCTTACAAACTTGTTCAACAGAAGCCTGGTGCTGGAAGGCCCAAGAGGCACCAATAGCACGAGTAGAATGAGCAGTAAGGCAAAAGGGAGGTTCCTTCCCTTTGGCAGAGTAAGCTCGCACCACTGCCTGTCTGATCCACTTGCTGATAGTGGATTTGGCTGGAGGCAAACCCTTCCTAGGTCCAGAACAAAAAGAGAATCAGACTTCCGAAAGGGCTCAGTGGCGACCAGATAATACTTGAGCGCCCTGACCACATCCAGAGAATGAAGGTTCCGTTCCTTGGAATTAACAGGGGCAGGACAATAGGAAGGTAAGACAATGTCCTCATTGAGATGAAAGGCAGATACAACCTTGGGCAAAAATTCCGGGTTAAGACGGAACACCACCTTATCCTGATGCCGCTCAAAATAAGGAGGTTTCATGGAAAGCGCCGCCAGCTCAGATACTCGACGCACCGAAGTAATAGCCACCAAAAAGGCCACCTTAAGAGTCAGAATGGACAGAGCGGCCTTACACAGAGGCTCGAAGGGAGGACCCTGCAGAGCAGAAAGCACCAAGTTTAAAATCCCAAACCGGTAACAGAAGCTTACGCGGCGGACGCACATGAGTAGGTCCAGGAAAAAGGTCTTGACAAGCCTATGATTGGCAAAAGATCTTTGAAAAAAAGATTGCCAGAGCCGAAACCTGTCGCTTGAGGGTACTAAGTTGTAGTCCCGAATCCAGACCATGCTGTAAAAACTCCAGAACTTGGATTGGACTCACACCAAGCAATGTAAACCTGCCAGACCCTGTAGTAAATAGTGGACGAAGGTTTCTTCCGAGCCTGAATCAAAGTATCAACAACGGAGGCCGGCAAACCCTTACCCATCAAGATGGAGGTTTCAGCAGCCAAGCCGTTAAAGCCAGCGTTTGTAAATTAGTATGGAGCAGCTGCCCCTGAGTGAGAAGCTCTGGATCGTCGGGCAAGATGTACCGATCCACCGCCATCTGGACGACGTCCGCGGAACCATACCCTCCTCAGCCAGCAGGGGGCCACCCAAATGGCCGGTACCCCCTCCTGGGCTATCTTGCTCAGCACAAGACCCAGCAAAGGAAAGGGAGGGAATACATATAGGAACCGAAACTCCATTCAGGGAATCGCTAGCGCATCCGTGGCGAAGGCCAGAGGATCCTTTGACAGGGAGACGAATCTTGGAAGCTTGTG